>JAGKTI010007751.1:0-34918 GCA_018397915.1 Birgus latro | reverse complement strand
TGTATAATATATATTCTGATTTTATTATATATATATATACCTATATAATGTGATATAATATAGAACAAATGTGATTAATGGTATCAGCTCATGGTTGCCTAGCAATGAGTCCGGTGTTGCTGTACCCGCGGGTGGAGGGAGGGAGAGAGGGAAACACGTGCTTGCAGGACGGTTACCCCATTTTCACGTGATAGGAGATACGCAGGATTGCCATGGCGTCGTCTGACAGTGAAAGTGATGTGGAAATGGAATGGGATAGTGAACAGAGGGGTCAGATGACAATTAGACTCAGTCTGACTCAGACGAAGATTACAAGCGGAGTGAATGGGAAATCCGGTTTGAGGGGGGAGCGGGGAGCGGCCAGGGGTTGGGGGGGGTCGGTAATGAAGGGGTTAATGATAGATTATTACAAATGTCTACCGTAAGACACCCAAGACGTGTGTTTACATACGATACTCTCCAACCTGACACATCAGTGCATTCTAACCTAACGTAACCGACTAGTTTTGCCCCCTATACTCCCCATTAATATTTTCACCACCGGAGATTGCCACAAAGCCTCTTGAAAGTCCTCATCATTAATCATGCAAAAACTTCTGACCTGATCAACATGTGAATAATGGCCTCCAAGCATCATGAATATTTCGCCAAGAATCATTTTCGACGCACTCATTAAAACAAACAGAAAAAAAAAGTGAAACACTCTTTGAAAGTCACTAGTCATCAACAATAAAGGAAAAAAGGAAAACTCTACAGTACTGAAGTTGTCAGCACGGACTGATTGCATACTTCTCACTTCTCAGATACACACAAATGCAGTAATCACGATAATAAAACAGTCAGCCAAGCAGTATAATTCGTATGACAGTATACAGTAATTCACAAGAAATGAACTCACATCATTATCTTACCTAACTATTTACGTCAATACGTAGTGTCTTCACATACCATAAGGGCCAAATTTTCTCTACTAAAGACCGTCAATTCATAACAAAATTTGGGTAAAAAGCTTCACCCCCCCCCTACACTCGTTGCACCACAGGCGAAAACATGAATTTTGCTACTCCTTAATCATTAACTTTTTCCCCCAACAAAGAAACTATCCACATCGTAAACATACCCGGCTCACTGTATCTATCTGATCGTTTGCACACCATACGCCTCTTCATCCAACAACTTTAAATTTTCCTTTTGAATAAATGCTTTTCTTGTGCTCATAGCACTTTCAGGGTGCTAAGTGCTTAGGCAAAACTAAGGTTAGTTTGGAACCACGTGCTCAGAGTTCTGAGAGGGAATGAGGAGCAAGGAAATAAGCAAAAAAAACGCTTCTCATCAAGCAACGATCCATGGAACACTAAGGCAGGCTGTGGGCTGGCTATCCAAGATGCGCCCAGACATTTCCCACAAAATAACCATTGATTAAGTGAAACCAAACGTTATTATGGAAACTGGGTATCTATGTAAACTTAACGTTATTGCTGAAAACGTTATTGGCAAGATCCTACCGTATATACTGTATATATATGGCCCTTTACCAAATGCAGCAATCTTCTTTGCCATCCATGTCTTCTCCCACCTTCAAACTCACTTACTCTCACCTTTTCACCATACTAATACCCACTCCATCTACATGACCATAATCTTCTATCCACACTCATCTTGTTTTCCAATTAACTGACTTCCATACTTAAATAATGCAGACTAAAATATAAAATACAGCTCTTGATTCTCACACACAATCATAAAACCCAAACAGTTAAAATTCAAAACATTTATACTGTACTTCCAGTCCAAAACATCTCTTCCCCATTGACAGTCAACTAATCTCACCTGCAGTTGGCTCTCATCATTATTTGCATGTTGGATTCTCTTGGACACATCATTAGTCCAACTGACTAGCTCGCCCACACGCTCAGAGATTGTGCCCATTTCTTCCTCCACCTTCTCAGAGTCTTCCTTCAAGTTCTGTTTGGGAAGCAAATAAAAGGGTACATAATACAGATCACCAGAATGTGAGGAAAAGATAAAAACAAAAAAGAGCAAAACATATCCAGAGGAAGATAATTCATCCTCTATCTATCTATCTATCTACCTACAATATTTATTTACAGCCAGATGTCTTAATCTCATAAAGGGTGGCCACAAAAATATTGCTTCAATGTCACCATGTCATCAACCATTAGGCTGCCTTCCCTCAAACTTAATTTCTTTCATATTTATCTCTCCACCGTATCCTTTCATCTGATCCTAAGTTTATTAAACAGTAACTAAAACCAGCGACAGCCAAACCACTATTGTTGTACCTCCACACCTCCATAAAAATGGTAGCAGTCAGTCTTATATTACTCCTAATTAGGTATAAGGACCCAAAGCTACACTACTATGGTCCCAACATTAAGGGTTGATTCACAGGTTGTAGTGGCATAACATTAACAAAAAAAACTCCAGTGGAAACTTTAACATCTAAGTCATTACATACAGCATATGACCAACTTCCTCAGAGGTATCACAACTAACAAGACCATCAACTGTCTAGTCACAAAGGCCTTTCATCCAACTAAGTTTTATAGCTAACAAGAATCTGAAGAGCTGGTCTCTCACTCACTCACTCTCTCTCTTTTGTTCCATCATTCATTTAAACAATTTCTCCCTCTCCTCCAATTACAAGCCTACCATTTCCAAATACAACAAAATAAAATATTTAAACATGTCTACCAACAGTATCTATCTATTGCCAGATGCCTTAATCCCGTAAGGGGTGGCTACAAACAAATCGCCTCCATGTTGCCCTGTTCCCCACCATTTAATTGCCCTGCTCCCAGCTCACACCCCCCTCTCTCATATACCTCTCCACTCCATCCTTCCATCTCATCCTTGGCCTCCCCCTCCCTCTCCCTTCCCTCCACCTCACTCACACACACTCTCCTCATCAGTCTCCTACTCTCCATCCTCTCCACATGGCCAAACCACCTCAGTGTGTTTTTCCTAATGCTTCCTGTCACATCCACATACATGCCAAAAAGCTCCTTCACTTCCTCATTTGTCAGTCTCTCTCTCCATGACTCCACATGTTCCTCTCAAGTAACTCATTTCCATTGCTCTCACTCTAGACTTCTGTCCCTCCAACATGGTCCAAGCTTCACTTCCATATGTTAGAATTGGTATCACAATACTGTCGTAGTAACTTTTTCACTTCCATGCTCATATTCCTGTTTCTTATCTCTGCTTTCAAGGAACCAGAAAACTTTCTTCCTTGTTGTACCCTTTCAAGCACTTCACCCTCTAAACTTCCATCAGTACTCATCACACTACCCAAGTCCTTAATTGCACTCAAATTTCTCATTTCCTCCTCATCCAACCTAACTGTACATTTACTGACTTCATTTCTCTCAAAGTGAATGTAGGGAAGAGTAAAGTTATGGTCTCTGAGAGAAGTGAAGTCAAAGAATGTACAGTGAGGCTCGATGAGGAGGAAATGGAAAATGTGAGTGCGTTTAAGTACTTGGGTAGTGTGATGAGTATGGATGGAAGTTCAAAGGGTGAAGTGCTTGAAAGGGTGCAACAGGGAAGGAAGGTTGCTGGTACCTTGAAAGCAGTGATAAGAAACAGGGAAGTGAGCATGGAAGTGAAAAAACTTCTAGATGACAGTATTGTGATACCAACTCCAATATATGGAAGTGAAGCTTGGACCTTGTTTGAGGGACAGAAGTCAAGAGTGAAAGCAGTGGAAATGAGTTATCTGAGAGGAGCATGTGAAGTCACATGGAGAGACAAACTGACAAATGAGGAAGTGAGGGAGCATTCTGGTGTGGAAGTGGATGTGATAGGAAGCGTTAGGAGAAACATACTGAGGTGGTTTGGACATGTGGAGAGGTTGGAGAGTGAGAGACTGATGAGGAGAGTGTATGTGAGTGAAGTGGAGGGAGGGATGGAGTGGAGAGGTATAAGAGAGAGGGAGGTGTGAGCTGGGAGCAGGACAATGAAAAGGTGGGGGACAGGGCAACAGGGAGGCGATTCGTTTGTGGCCACCCCTTATGGGATTGAGGCGTCTGGCAATAGATACATATAGCCTTCTCTCGAAGACCATAACTTTATTCTTCCCCACATTCACCTTTATATTCTGTTTCTTACACACTCTCCCAAACTCATCCACCAAGCCATGCAGCTCCTCTTCGTCTTCACTTAACAACACAGTATCATCTGCAAACATCAGTACAAGGAGTTTTTAAACACTGCCCTCTCTCATTAAGGTTGCTCAAACATCCACTGCCCTACCTTGTATCACTTTTATAACCCCATCCATGTACATTTTGAACAACTATGGAGACATGACACATCCCTGTTTCAATCCAACCTTCAAAAAGAAAAATTCACTCAGTTCACTACCTACACACACTGCAGCCTTAGCACCGTCATACATACTCTTCATGGCATTCAGCAAATTGCCATGTACTCCATATATTCTTAATACTTTCCAAAATCCTTGTCATCCCACCCTGTCATATGCTTTCTTCATATCCATGAAGGCTGCATACAGCTTCTTTCCCTTCTCTAGAAACTTTTCCACTAAAGATCTAACAATGAATATCTGATCTACACAACCTCTTTCCTTCCTAAAACCTCCCTGTTCTTCTCCAACTAATTCCTGTGTTATTTCCCTAACTCTGTCAATAAGTATCCTACCATATACTTTCCCTATTAAACTAAGAAGACAAATGCACCTATGATTACCACATACTTCTTTTTCCCTTTTTCCTTTGTACATGGGAATACTCAAACCTGACTTCCAATCCTATGGGACTCCGCCTTCCTCCCAGGCAAATCTGCATTGCTTCCACAACTTCCATCCTTCTGATTTCTTCCTCTCTTCTCACATCCCTCCATCTCCCAGCCATTCCCCAGCCACTTATACTCTAATTACTTTCATTCTCAATGTTCAACAATTCCTTAAAGTGTTCTCTCCATCTGCTCATTTTTTCTCCCTTCTCCACTAGTAATCTACCATTTTTATCTTTCACTCCCCAACTAACTTCTTTGGCACTCTGTCTAACACCCTTTACCTCTTTCCAGAACATTTTCTTACATTCCCTCCACTTTACACTCAAATTCCTTCCAAATTCCTCATCCACTCTCTTTTTACTCTCTCTTACTAATCTTTTCACCTCTCTCTTCCTCTCTACATATAACTCTCTTTTTCGTCTCTCAACTTCTTCCACGGCCCTGTTTCTCATCCACTCACTATATGCTTTCTTCTTCTGTGCCACAGCCTCTCTCACCTCTTCATTCCACCATGCTGTTCCCTACACCCCCTTTTGTCTTCTCTTCACCCCACACACCACCGCACATGCTGCACAGATTTCTTCTGTGAATATCTTGCACACACAATCCATGTACCCCATCTGCTCCAATCCATATTTACCCAATCGCTCCTCCACTTCCCTCTTATATTCTGCCTTTTCTCCATCCTTTTGTAACCTTTCCACCCTCCTATTAAGAACTACTTCCTCCTGTCCTTCCCTTCTTCTATTTCTCCATTTCATTTATATTTTGATTCTGACAACCACCAAGTGATGGTCCGAAAGTCCACTCCCCCAGCCTCTATATACTCTTGCATCCATTACACACCTTCTCATCCTGTCATCTACACACACATAATCAATCACTGCCTTCCATTCATTCAGTTCACCACCCACCCTTCTCATCACTCACCATGTATACCTATGGATCATTTGCGTCTGAAGAGGGTACTGGCTATCACCAACCCCCTCCCGGCACAAATGTTCTAAAGCGCTGCCATTCGCATCCATCTGCAGGCACACCCCACTCACCAACTACTCCATCCACCTTCACATTCCCTACTTTTCCATTCATATCTCCAGTCAAAAACACTCTCTCATTCCTTTCAAATTTTTCCATGCACACTTTCACATCTGCCCAGAAGTCTTCTCTCACTCTGCTTGCACGATCTTGCATTGGCGCATACACAGACAGAAATGCACACATTTGTAGTCCAATTTTCAATCGTACCCACACAATCCTTGAGCCAACTGATCCATACTCTCTTATATTCTCCTTCCATCTGTTACTCACAATACACACTCCTTTTGCCCTCTCACTCTCATCTACTCCCGTGCATATACCCCTTCCATTCTCCCATTCTCTCACACTCTCATCTCTCCATTTAGTTTCAGTTAATCCACATACATCCATTTTTGCACCCTCAAGCACCTGGACAATCTCTCTTTCATCTTATCATTTGCACCCCTTACATTCTACGTCGCTATCCTTACCATGTCCTTCGTTCGGTCATTAGTCGTCATCTTTTGGTTAGTCCTGGTCCGAGGCTTCTTGTTCGTATTTTTAGTTAGTTCTTTTTCAGGGAGGGGCACTAACCCTCCACCAATCCACTTGTTATCATGTAGTAAACACGTGTTGGTTGGTTATAAGGCTACCATCCAGTGTCGTAAATGTTTTCCTGATTCACAGGAAGTCATTTAGCCACTCAATGTACAGCTACCCTAAAAACAGAGTACTACTACACTAAGTGGGTGGATAATGGGCACCCCCACCTACTGAATGTAAATGCAAATGCACAGGATCTCCTATTAAGTTTCTATCAAACACAAAGCATCTACAGCTGGTGGTTGTGCAGTACTGTCAAAGACGAGGGAGAGTGGTCATGTGTGATTTGCCACGAGGGCCAGGGAGTAATTTCATCTCGTGCAGCATTTATGATGAGTGGGTAAATAAGAGATGTAGTGATATTACAGGAAGAATGCGAGATGATACTGATTATATTATGTAGTGTGTAGGAGAGTGTATGTGGAGATTGTCTGGCATAAAAGGATTGACCTTGCTGGTGAGTCTCTTGAGAATGTGGAAGAGTTTTGTTATTTGGAAGACATGTTATGTGCTGGAAGTGGGGCTAGAGGACTAGAGTGAGGAGTGGTTGAAAGAAGTTCAGGGAGCTGTTGCCTCTCCTGACACTGAGAGGGCTCTCCCTCCATGCTAAGGGATCTCTGTATGCAGCATGTGTTAGGAGTGTAATGCTGTATGGCAGTGAGACCTGAGCAGTAAAGGAAGAAGATATTTGCAAGCTCAAATGTACAGAAATGACAATGGTTAGGTGGATGTGCAGTGCGTCCCTGAATGTGAGGCTTAGGGTAGCCAGGTTTACAATAGAAGAGTCGAGAGGTATGATGGGGAGTATATTGGTGTTGTGATGAGGAGAGGTAGGTTGAGATGGTTTGGGCATGTGGAGAGGATGGGGGATGATAATTGGGTACGGCAAATGAGAAGTGTTAATGTTAGGGGTGGGGCTGTCACAGGAAATCTCTCATAGAAAATGGTCCCACTTCTACCTCTGTGAGTGACTTGAGATGCGCCCATTGTTGTCTGAGGTCACGAACAGCTACTCTGATGTTGTTGGCACGAGGAACATCCACCATGTGTGTTGTCAGTGTCAGGGTGTCGCCTCGAGAAATTACTGTTGCTACATCAGGCTCCAACAAGGCTACCTCATGATCCACGCTCTGTTTAGGAAGGTAATTTTTCATTATCTTTATAGACCCTATTAAACAGAGGGGGAAGGGAATCTAGAAACAGCAAAAAGAAATGACTTAAGGAGGAAAGTAAACAAATGTAATGCAGTACATGTTCTGTAATCCAAATGGCAGGGGACGGAGGGACTATTTGACAACTGGTTTTTTCAGACTATTGGAAGGGACCTCTGAACATATTAGAAATATAGTAATCCCTCCATTATCCGATGTAATAGAGCCAAAGGCATGTCCGGAAATTGGTTCTATCCGGATATTGGCCCTGAAGCTCTCGCACCGGTACTTTCGAACCCTAGCCAAACCTAACTCAGAAAACCACCTACCTACCTTCCTACTGGACATGCATAGCACTTATTTAAGATCCTATTCACATAAATAATGGACACAAAGCATGAATTAATTGAATTTAACCAGAAAATGATGATTTAGAGGTGAGTATGGCAAAGATGTTCACCAGTTGACAGCATAGTGAAAATAGGTATCAGACATGGAAATCACTATGAAAATCACCTTTTTCACAGCTTTTGCACTCAACTACGGGACACAAAGCAATAAATAAATAAAATGTAACCAGAAAATGATGATTTAGAGGTGAGTATGGCAAAGATGTTCACCAGTTGACAGCACTGTGAAAGTAAGTATCGGACATGAAAATCACTGAGAAAATCACATTTTTCACAGCTTATGCATTCAAATATGGGACACAAAGCATGAAATAAATAGAATGTAACCAGAAAATGACGATTTACAGGTGAGTATGGCAAAGATGTTCACCAGTTAACCGCATGCTGAAAGTAAGTATCGGACATGAAAATCACTACGAAAATCACCTTTTTCACAGCTTATGCATTCAAATATGGGACATAAAGTATGAAATAAATAAAATGTAACCAGAGAATGAGGATTTTAAATGTAACCACAGAATGAGGATTTAGAGGTGAGTATGGAAAATACTTGGCAGTTGACAGTGTACTTACATGTCCATGGTGGTTGTTACGAAGAATACCCCACCTCTAAGGCTCTGACAGTGGTGAAAATGCTCTTGAAGCATGTACAGTAATCCAGTGTTGAGCTGCACTTAATCCTTAGCACGTGAATTATAATTGTTTAAACAAAACTGAGCACTAATGCCAGCCATCCCGACAACTGTTTACTCATAATGGTAGTTGGAAGGGAACTGGGAAGGGGAATGCGGGAAGCGATCGTAAACACAGCTATTTGGCGCTGCACACCTAATTCACACTTACGGGTGAAAAACATCAGATTTTCTTTCGGGTTTTTTGCATTTTGGGGGCATTTTTGGGTTCCGAACACCCAAGCCAACAATGTCCAGACAATGGGATGTCTGGTTACTGGGCAACTGGATAACAGAGTGATTACTGTATGTACAGGACCATTTAACCACTTAACTGCGGGCAGTCACTTTCGTGACGCTCGGTGGCGATGGCTCGAGCCGTGGGCCGTCAGTTGGGTGCCTCTGTTTTCTTTTTAATTAGATGGGGCCTTCAAAATATAAATAAATATGAAAAAATGTAGGAGAGTCCTGAGTGCTATTTATATCTCTCAGACTAGTTTGGGCCTATATTTTAAAAAAATAAGTCAGAGCGCAAACTGCCACTGGCTGGAAGTGCCAGGACTGCCTCACACAGCCCCGCGGTTTAGGGGTTAATAACACTTAAAATGATATCGGTTATTGTTTTACTCACCAGAAATGCAGAGAAGTGTAGATGAATAGTTGCAGGCAGGTACATCCAAGTTCAAGAGCAAGTCCAAGCCAAATAAATCCTTAGATAAAGCCCAGAGAAACTCAAAAAAAGCCCAGAAATTTTGAAAAATTCTGATTTGAACAATTTGGAGAATTGGGATATTCAGATTGTTGGTGGTTGGATTGGAGGACTTTTATTATATTCACTGTTTCTGGTTCTAAGAATGCAACCTTCTGATTCATGCTGAATGCAATGGTAACACTTCATAATGATATTTATAACTTCCTTGCAATTTAATAATATCATACTAGGTGGTAAAGTCTAAAAGTTATATCACTACAGCAGGTTCCAAGAGTGCACCCTCACATCCTACATTTTGCTTAGGTACACTCATGATCACTAATTTCTGCCCAGGGGTGACCCCTTCCTACCCCTGTATACCCAGGGAAGTGGGCAGGGGGGATGAAACGAGCTCCACCCACCACTACCCCAGTTCCCAACCCTCTCTCATACCCCTACCCAACCCCCCCACCCATCTTTCTTAACTGGCAGTTACATTTCAAGCTGATTTCATGAGTAACACTGTTGGTCCCACTATTAATTCAAACATAGAAAACTAAGATTATGTAAAAAGTATATAATATAACTATCAACATGCTGTAGCAAGAAATTAATGCATTATGACGTTGAGAGTAAAACAATAACGTTAACAACAGCCACCTCAGGCCTCATATGTTGGGTGCACACACACACACACACACACACACACACACACACACACACCACTCGCTGGCTCAGTGGTAACGTTTTCGCTTGCCATCTTGTAGACGAAAATTCACACCTTGCTCTGGTTGTGAAAAGTTTCATTGATGAAGTGGGTGGTTACTGTCCCCCTTGAGCAAGGGGATGGGTGTGTGCATGTATGAAGATCAAGCCTTGCCCTTAGATCGGACTATATGAGTTCTCAGCTCCCGTCTGGGAGGGTAAAAGCTGATGATCACGACCATCAAGTGATCCTGACCGGCCCGGTGAATTACACACACATACACAGGTTGCCGACGTAGACAGACGTCTTCCTGGACCGCAGGGAAATAATCACTGAATCAGCGGCGAAAGGAAACCAGCCTATTGTGATTATGTAAATGAGTGTGTGAGTGCTGGCCCCGTCGGACATTAGTTTAAAAAAAAAAAAGCGGGTTTAGGGATAAAGAGAGCAAGATACAGTAGAATAGAAAAGTTTCCATATGGTTGTATCTTGGTGGAAAGCAACGGCGGTTTGTTTACGTCTGGCGAAAGGGAATTTGTGGGCTTCTCCGACGAAGATGCGAGAAATGGAAGTACAAAATTGAATCAAACAAGAGTAGCAGGAGTAGAAAAAACGGCGGAGAAGAATGTCCAGGAATTGAAGAAGGTATGGGTAGTAATTAGAGAGCTGCAGGAGAGGACCTTACAACAGGAGAGAGAGATCAAAGTTTTACAGATCAAGCTGGAAAAAGTTTACACAGGCAGTGCGGAACAAGAAAGAGAAGTTACGGAATTAAAAGTGAGTAATGAATCTGCCACAAATGAAACAGAACAGCTCAAGAGGGAAAACAAGAGGTTGGAAAAAGAAAGAGACAGAATGAAAAGTAAATTAGATGAGTATGATTCACAATCAAGGATGCAAGATGAACATATTAAGGAAATCAAGGAGCAACAAAAGGGGTGGAAGAAAATTCAGGAGGAAGGAAATGTAAATTTGAAAGAGATTATTGAACAACAAAGCAAGGAAAAGGTGGAGAAGGAAGTGGTTAGGGTACTGAAAAGTAGAGAATCTTTAGTCAGGGATGTAGCAGATAAGAAAAAATGTGTAATTATTTTAGGGGTAAAAGAAAAGCGTATCACAATAAGATCTGAAAGAGAAAGAGAAGAATTGAGTAATGTTAAAGAAATATTATCAGTAGTCATGGAGGGTAACAATGAAGCCCAAGAAGAGATTGAAGAAGTGTTTTGGTTAGGTAAGTATGAGGAAGGAGGGGCAAGGCCATTGAAGGTGAAGTTTAAGTCCCAGGCAATAGTAAATGAAATCATGAATAGGACATGGAAATTGGCAGACAAAGAGGGGTTCGAAAATGTCTGGTTAAGGAGAGATGCAAATGAGGAAGAAAGAGCTAAAATAAAGGAGTTAGTAAAGGAAGCTAAGGCAAAAAACGAACAGAGAACGGAGAAGGAGAAGACAGTGTTTTATTGGAGAGTTATGGACCAGAAATTGAGGAAGTGGTACTGACGGAGAGGAGGAGAAAAGATGGTATAAGTAATAATGAAAAAAGTTTGAAAGTGGCATACACTAATGTTGATGGATTAATATCGGCAATGTTAGAAATCAACGATTTCTTGGGGGTACATGAACCTGATATTATGTGCTTTGTAGAGACCAAGTTAAGGGAGAATATTGATATCCATATGGGAGATGGCAAATACAAATTGTGGAGAAGAGACAGAAAAGATAAAATGGGAGGAGGAGTGATGATAGCAGTGAAGAACAACTTAAATGTAGATTCTGTGGAAATGGGAAAAGGTAGGGCTGAAGTGATAAACATGAAATTAGAAACTGGAAAGAACTGTAAGAGAGATATAGCAGTAGTATATGTTCCACCTAAGACAAGAGCATGGATTGAAGATGAATACCAGGAGATGTTGTCAGACATGGTTAGTTATCTACAGAAAGTGATTGAGAAAAGCAGCAATATAATTCTAATGGGTGATTTTAATTGTAAAGAGGTGAACTGGGAGGAATGGGACTCAGGAGGCGGCGAAGATTCGTGGGGCACTATATTGTTAAACATTGTGATGAATAATGTAATGACACAGTGGGTCAAAGAAGAGACACAATTCCGAGGTGATGACACCCCAGCAAGATTAGATTTACTGCTAACCAAAGAACCTGACATAATTGAATCCTTGAAATATCTGTGTCCTATAGGAAAAAGTGATCACGTGGTCATTGAGTTCCAGATGATAATAGGGAACGTGGTGCCAAGAGATGAGCTCCATAGGCAGGGAAGATACAACTTTGGGAAAGCAAACTTTACGGAATTGAGAAAATTTTTTGAAAATGCAGATTGGAAAAAATTCAGAGAAACAAGAGAGATTCAGAGGAAGTGGGATATCTTTCTAGACCTCTATAATTCAGGAGTGGATATATATGTTCCAAGAGTAAGTGGGAAAGAATACAGGAAAAAGGAGTGGTTTAATAAAACGTGTATGATAGCGAAAAAAGAGAGGGACATGGCATGGAACAAATGGAGAAAGAGAGGTAATAACAGAACAAAGGAAGAATATAAAAGAACTAGAAATGAATATACAAGAATTCGTAGACAGGAAGAAAGGAACTTTGAAAAAGGTATAATCAGCAAATGTAAGGATGATCCCATATTGTTTTATAGATTTGTTAATGGCAAATTGAAACAAAAGGAAGGAATCACCAAACTGAAAGTAGAAGGAGAGGTCTATAATGATGCGGCAATGCAAGCTGAAATAATGAACAAACGTTTCCAATCAGTTTTTACTAATGAAGGGGAGTTTGTGGAGAGGGAGGGAGTGACTAGGAATGTGGTGATAAAAGATATAAAAGTGGAAGTGCAGGAAATGTACAAATTACTGGAAACTCAAGATGTAAGGAAAGCCCCAGGACCAGATGGAATTTCAAATTGGGTACTGAAGAAATGCAGAGACCAACTGGCAGATAAGATTCACAGTTTAATTGTGTGTTCGCTGGAAGAAGGGAAAGTGCCTCGGGAATGGAAGACAGCAAATGTGGTACCAATTTACAAGGGAGGAAACAAGGAAGAACCCCTGAACTATAGACCAGTGTCCCTAACCAGCATGGTTGCAAAATTGTGCGAGAAGGTTCTGAAAGATAGGTGGATAAAATATCTGGAAGAGATGAATATTTTGACCGAAAGTCAATTTGGATTTAGAAGTGGAAGGTCATGTGTTTCCAACTTGTTGAGCTTTTACTCAAGAGCGATTGATGTGCTGCAGGAGAGAGACGGTTGGGTGGATTGTGTATATTTAGATTTGGAGAAGGCCTTTGACAAGGTACCCCATAAGAGACTGATGTGGAAATTAGACCATATAGGAGGACTGAAGGGTAACCTCCTGGAATGGATGAAAGACTTTTTGAAAGACAGACAAATGAGGACAGTAATAAAGGACAGGATGTCTGGATGGAGAGAAGTAACAAATGGTGTCCCACAGGGCTCGGTGTTGGCGCCAGTAATGTTCCTGATTTACATAAATGATATGGTAGATGGAGTGAACAGTTATGCAAGTCTGTTTGCTGATGATGCAAAGATCTTGAGGAAGGTAGAGGTTGAAAGGGACTGTAAAATGCTGCAGGAGGATCTGGATAGGATACATGACTGGAGCTGGATGTGGGAAATGAAATTCAACGCAAAAAAATGTAAAATATTGGAATGGATAAAAGCACCAAGAGACCATCGCTGAATTATATGATGGGTAATGAACCAATCACAAAAGCGAGAGAAGAGAAAGATTTAGGAGTGCTGGTCCAGGATAGTTTGTCACCTGAAAAACACATCAACAAGATAGTTAGAGAGACATATAAACTCTTGACCAACATAAGAGTGGCATTTCATTATATGAATGAAGAGATGATGAAAAAACTGATAGTGGCCATGATCCACCCCAGGTTGGAATATGCAGCAGTAGTGTGATCCCCACACACACACACAAAAAAAAATATATATATATAAACAAGATAAGATTGAGAGAATACAAAGAACAGCAACCAAGATGGTCCCTAGCCTGGAAGATCTGTCATACAGAGAGACGTTGGAAAAGCTGGATCTGCCTTCCTTAGAGGAAAGCAGAGAGAGGGGCAACATGATTGCAGTGTTCAGGGCCATGATGGGAGTAGATAAAACTGACAGAAAAGATCTGTTTGTATGGGATGGGAGAGTAACAAGAGGACATGGAATGAAACTGAAAAAGCCAAGCTGCTTGAAAGATATAAAGAAATATAGTTTTCCATATAGATGCATAGACCTGTGGAATAGCCTGGACAAAGAGATCGTCCAGCCTAATATCTTGAACGAGTTCAAAGCAAAATCTGACTTTTTGAGAAACAGAGACAGGACCCCACTAGCTCATTTCCTGTATATCACAACTAGGTAAATACAACTAGGTAAATAAACCGAAACACACAGACATCGGCACACCCAAACACACAGACACGCACGCACACAAGCACATGCAAGCACCCAACGCATGAGGCCTGGGATGGCAGTTGTTAATGTTTTTGCTTTACTGTCAATGTTATAATGCATTAATTTTTTTCTGCAGCATGTTCATAGTTATATTACAGTATATACTTTTTACGTATCCTACTGTGTTATTTTTGTGTATTAGCAATGTGACTATGACTGTAAAGTACGAGGTTAGCTTGAGATGTAACTGCCAGTTATGAATAACGAGTGGGGGTTTGGTAGGAGTATGGGAGAGGGTTGGGAGCTGTGGTAGAGGCAGGTGGAGCTCGATCCTTCCCATCTTCCCTGGGGACATAGGGGCACAAAGGGGGCACCCCTGAGCAGAAATTAGCGATCATGAGTGTACATAATGAATTCATTATAAGTTTGTCCTGCTTTTCATAAGTACCAATGATGGAACAAAACATTAAGTTAAATAACCTTTTTGGAATCAGAGCCAATGTCACAAATACAAGTTACCCACCTCAACCTTTTCTTTGACTTCTAAGTATGATGGCACCACAAGCACCTTATTCTTGATGGTTGTGATCTGATCTGCCAAAGATGCAACCTCCCTCAGGTACCTCTCCACTTCATCATATCCTACCTGTATATTTCAGATGAGGAATTAATTTGGAAGCTCCATTAGTTAGTATTAAAGAGACAATGCTGCATATCCTTTGAAACCCTGAGCAAACTAATATCTGTAGTTTTCATGCAATTAGCTGAAGGACTTGATACATCACTGTTCCATAATGAAACCACACGATGAATTACAGCATACATTTGCTTATGATATTTCATGTTTCTTCTGGTATCATTTCAAGTCAAAATTTATAGTGTGACCTTGGATGTAACAGTATCCACCTCCTTCTGTTGTGAATGTTTTCAGTATTATCTGCAAACACTGATACAATACTGATACTGTATTTTCAAAATCCATATTTTCACCACATACCTTTCTTCAGCTTGAATTTTTGGTCATGTATTCATGACAAAATCTGCCTATCTGTGCTAAACACTGCTATTTCCACATCCTGCATCTTTTGAATGACTAAGCTAGCATGATGAACATCAATGAACCTGGTACAGTAACATCTCTACTCCTACTGCAATCCTTTCATAAACAGCTATTTCCATATTACCCTTACCAAGGTGTGGGGGCCCAAAGTTAATGAGATTCCCCACCATAATCTACTCAGAGCTTTCATGTCTATTACATAGTGGATAAGATGAATATGTTATGTTCTGATCTTCAAGGCGGACAACTTTACTTCATGCTACAGTAATCCTGAACATATACAGCAAGTACAGAAGAACTAACATCATTCCTGGTGATGATCAGAAAACATCAATCACTTATTCTATATACTGAAGATTTTGACATGACCTCAAAGCAACCCCTTGTGAATCTGAACTCATATACACACCTCTTGGGCAGCCTTCACGGCATTATCAGTTGGAGACACAACTGAAGCAGTGGCACAAATTTTCTTCTGGGTACTCTCCTTTACATAGCTCCTTGAAACAATCATTTCCTCCTCCATTGACTCTTGTTTCTGGTAAGCATGAGATGGCAACCCAGTAAAGGTATATTAGGTGACAATAAGACTGGCTCACAATGACTAGCTAGATTCATTTCAAATTTACATAGAAAACAAAACTGAAATACTGCATAAACGAAGACAAATGTTGAAAAGAATTACTGTATCATTTTCTCATTATAAGTCACAGATGGGTTAACATAATACAAAATTACTTTTGATATGAAGGCATTACTGTTAATTAAATATTTTTTTGTATCAACACATTAGAACACAGTTAACTTTGCCAGGTAATTATAAATAAACAATAAAAATCTTCCCTATTCTACAGCTAATCCCTAAAGGAGTTAATCCAGCACAATGCACATCCCTCAAGTGTAAGACAACCATAATCCGAACTGCCACTTTATCCAGTTAGTAATCTCCCAATTTAGGAAACAGCTTCACCTGAAATATAACCAGGAACAACAGCAACAACCTGAAAAACATTTTTTACTATTTTTCATGGTACACCAGGCAGCAATATGAAACAAGACCTCAAAACCATGCAGATCAAAGGACCAAGATGCAAGATGAAGCACTACAATGCATCAAGCTTGGTCAAAGAAAGACAAAGTTTTTTCATGCTGTTCATAAATATCATACACAATGTAAGGATGTGACGATCTGGAATATTCTTATAAACAAATACTCCTCCTATATGCACACTGTATTTAGATACAGTGTACAGTATTTAAAACTGGCAGCTGACAACATGTACAGTACAATATAGTGTCATTCTTTCAATGATCCCTTCACTTGTCTTTAGCTTGATACTACACTCAATTATCAAAACTATGGCATGATGGAGCATCTCACTTTGATATTCTTAAGTTTCTGGTTAGTAAAAGCGCTACTGAATGTATGTATGTATGAGTCTGCCTGTAGTGTACAGGTACATAAGTCTGACTAGTTAGTATTTTCCATCTTTACATAAAGATTAGCAGGCATTCTCTTCCTCCTAGTGGGTGTACCAGTATGTATAATGTGACTAACCTTTTTTAGTAACAGCTTGGATAACAAAATGGTTAGTGTATCCCCAGGACATAGATTTAGTCAGGCTGATGCCTTAATATCTATTTACAGTGATTTAGACAGTTCCAAAGTGCAGGTCTGACTGGTCCCAAGTGGAAAGAAAGACAAACGTGCGGCAGTGAGGCTGTCATTTTGTAAGTGTGCTTTAACCATGACCATTGCAGAAATAAAGAGAGAAAATATTATACTGTAATTTTCATTTTACAAGATCCCAAGCAGGAAATAAGCAAAGACTACTTCAGTGGACTTTTCATTTTAAAACAATGTGCTTTTACCATATCCCAAGCAATGAAAAGTGAAATCAAAAGCTAACTTGGCATGGAATCTTGGGTCTCTGTTGTCACGTAGCACCTATAAAGCTTACCTCCATGAGTGTCTTAATGGCCTCCTCCTCTAGAGTGAGGTCATCATCAGTAGTATCATCATAAGGAGCTTCCTCTCCCTCCGTCTCACTGAAGAGGATATCTCCCTCACTTGCATCAGTCTGAACACTGATTGCACTAAAACGGGAGGACCAACGATCACTTACGGAGGAACGCCCATCTTCTTTAAGGGGAGTGGGCTGACTGTTTTTACCATTTGATGCTTTGTTATCTCTCATGGAGACTGACTGTTCAGTGCTCTCTGGAGATGAGCTGTCTCTTTTGGAGTCTAATGATTCTTTATCCTTCCTCAAGGAAAGACGTATTTTCTCTTTTTTATGTTCTACTTTTTCTCTAGTTTCTACCTCAACATTTTCTGCAGATTCTTGTAAGTAATCACTAGGAACTGAGACCCAAGTGTGTGAAGGTGCATCAAGTATTTCTGTAGATGAGTGCAGAACCTCTAAAGAGGTAGAAACTTCATCTGATCCAAGACTTTCTACCATTTCACCTGAAGCATAATAATAGGGACTGGAGCTATTGGAATTTGAGGCACTTGGTGAACTTGAACTCTCCTTCTCTGTTCCCTCAGATTTCTCTTCTCCACCCTTACTTTCACTGATAAAGACAAAGTCAGTGTCCTTTAATTCATACTGACTGACAGTGGATATTTTTTGGCCAATTTTCTTACTACATCTTTCCTTCTCTTCCTTTCCATACACATCAGAGAATACTTTTTCACTGAACTTAGACCTGACAGCAACCCTTTCCAACTCCTCCTCAGAAGCTGCTGACAGTTCCTCTCTACTTGAGTCACCAAGCTGAAGGTCAGATATAGATATGGACACTTCTTGCTCTTCCGTCACTTCCACAGCTTCCACCACTTTAGTTTGGTCACCTCTGTCCCTTTTCTCTGTCTTGTTTTCACCCCCAGTCATTGGAGACTTCATTACCTTCACCTCGGTCCACCCATCATCATCTTTCAGGTAAACTTCAACTAAGTCTTTGTTTACTGTTCTGCTATCTTCTGCACTGGTGCTCATTACCTCTTTTTTAGATGTGTCTTTTCTGCTAGAGAACAAGAAAGTATCGACAGAATCAACTGATTCACATACTTCACCATGTAATATCTTAGCCTTTTCATTTGTTATGACAAGAGCCGTTTTTAGTCTATTCTTTTCCTCTAATGACCCTTCACTATCCTCATCATCTGAATCAGAGTCCTCATATTCCTGAGATAAGACAATAGTTGGTTCTTCCTGTGGTTCAGTTTTCTGTCCAGTTCCTCCCTTGTCATCTGTCCATTTGTTCTCAACAAAGTGGGGCCCTACATCACACTCCTCTTCACCCTCTTCCTTTGATGGAGAGAGAGGGAGAGTTTTGTAGGCAGATTCTTTAGCCTGTGTGGCACTTCTGGCTGTCTTGACTATCAGTTCCTCGGAAACTGATCGTACCAGTGGTTCCTTGGATGCCTTCACTCCAAGCAGGGAATCATCTCTGGCAGAGCCATTATTATCTGGTGGCAGCTTCTTAGGGAGACTGCCAATAGGTACATGAATCACTGTCTCTGCCTCTGAAAGAGTTGAAACTGAGCTATCAATACTGACATGACGCTCTAACTTCAACTCCAGGGAGATGTCTGATGTGCTCTCTATGAGCTCCTCTTCTGGTCTTAAGAACTTCCCAATCTTGTTGGTGCTTTCATCAACTTCACTGGTACTCGGTGTCAATTTTTCTTTCTCTGCAGCTTCTGTTTCCTCAAAACTTTCATGCAGAGATAGCTTCTCTTCCAGGTCGATTTCTGGTTCATGTTCAACTATTTCAAAACTGCTGTCAGCAGAGCTTCTACTGCTACTACTGCTGTCACTGCTGCTGCTGCTGCTGCTGCTGCTGCTGCTGCTGCTGCTGCTGCTGCTGCCTGACTCTGACCGTTTCCTCATCTTTCTACCAGACTTTGTGTGAGTTACATCAGTATCTTCAGGATCCATCTGAATTATGGTCTTACTTTTCTCAATTAGCATATCATCAACATTTTTCACTCCTACTTCTGAAGTCTCACTAGATCTTCCAGGATCTCTTAGGCTGCCAACAGCACTACTGGTATCTTCTTCACCTGATGGACCATTTTCACCAACCTTGCACTGTTCTCCCTCTCCAGTCAAAATATTGGACACTACTGCTGATTCTAGGTCTTCTCCCTCCACATCTACAGAAGCAAGATTCACAAATATTGTTGGATTCTCAGGACTCTGAAGGACAGTTTCACAAGGTCTCACTTCCTCATGAATTGTAGTGTCATGCTGAAAGTTTGGCACTGTGTCTATGTTGGTAATCTGTATATCTGGTAATTTTTGATATTCTTGGCTACTCTTACTTGGGTCTCTCCTTTCTTTTGGAGAAACACTAATGGATAATTTGGTCACCTCTAGATTCTGTTCTGATTGTGAGATGTCCAAAACTCTGGCACCAAGGTTCTCATGATGTACATCTTGTGAAGCAGATTTTCCCTTCCTATATGTTTTGGTCAGTATTTCAGTTGTACTTGTACTCTTTGTCTCTTGTAACTTTTTATTCCATTCAGCAGTGTCCTCATGTGAAATGCACAGATCAGCTTCTGTAGTTCTTTGCTTCTTGATCTGGCACTCTGATACTTGAACTGAGGCTCTTGTCTCTAGGATGGAGATCATTTTCCTCTTACCTTTTGATGCATCTGTCTGGAGTTCTTTTTCATCTGCCTTGATGACAGTGGTGTCCTCTATAGGGTCAGTCTTACTTGTAGGTTTTCCATCTGATCCCTCAAGTGCCTGAATTACAGCATGTTCATAAAGTGTTGCAGCTGAAATCCTTCCCTGTGAGGGTTCCTGTGCATCATCACTCTCATCAGATAAAGATGAATCTGAATCTACATCTCTTGATTCTATATCAAAAGTTCCTGCATCCACATCAGTGACGAGTGCCTCCTCCTTATCAGTTTCAATGCTACTACAGCTCATGAAACTGTAACGCATCACGTCTTGTTCACGTAGCCGACTTACTGGGTCTTTCTGGTCCTCCTTGGTGATTAATGGCAGATGAGTGGGATTAACCTCATCAGGAAGGGGTACATCATCCCAGTCTCCTGATACTGCACCACGTGTCTCTGAGCCAAAGTCAACAGACCC
Source organism: Birgus latro (assembly GCA_018397915.1). Classification (NCBI taxonomy): domain Eukaryota; kingdom Metazoa; phylum Arthropoda; class Malacostraca; order Decapoda; family Coenobitidae; genus Birgus; species Birgus latro. The sequence continues at coordinate 14,263 of JAGKTI010007751.1, read as the reverse complement.
TTCTGTTGAGGAACCTCTACGACTTCTGTGCTGGCTGGATGAGCTGCTGGACTCCCATCCTTCATCCACTTTAGCATCTTTACCAAAATTTTCCTCCATTTCTTTTTCACTGGAGTCATCACTACTTGCCCCAACTATGATTCTAAATTTATTGTCAGAGTCTGTGTTCTCTGTTTTAGTCTTCTCAGAATTATCCAGAGAAGGACTGGTCACTGTACCTGATATGAGAGATTTGGTAGCTATTTTACTATCCTTAATTATTGCTTTGTTTTGATCCACCAATAGTTCTTCCTGTTTTGAATCAGTTGATTGTGCCTGCTCTTTCTGCTTTTGCTCTGGCTCCTCCTCTGTTCTTGGAATCTTACTGAGAATGTCTCCTTCACTCTCACTGTAAAGTTTTGCATACCGCTTTGTCCTCTCAGCTCCTTCATTTGTCTCTTTTGTTCCTTGACCAACTTTCTTCTCTCCTTCTTTCAGTCCCTCTGTTCCATGACTCATTTTTTCCACTCTTTCACCCATTCCCTCAATTCCTTGACTAATCTCTACTTTTCCTGCCTCCTCCTTCTCCAACCTACAGAAATCCTCAATGCTTTCAAGGCCACTGATCTCTGAGAGTGCAGGTCCTATCTCAATGCTCTGAGTGTCCTCATTCTCATCCTCACTCATGGATTCCTCATTGGTCATGATAGTCTTACAATCCTCACATTTCATCTGAAAATGTGTGCAATAATAGATACCTTAAGGTTCAGGCTTCTCCATTAAGAAAAATAAGGTCATTTACTCTGCCAGTGAAAAAGGCATATAAAATATTCAACTGCCCAACTAATTATGGAAAAAATTAAATATACATCACACTCACTGAACTTCCACTGAAAATAATAGCATAATATAGCATATAGAATTGCTCTGTTCTTATACTTTTGGCACTTTGTTACTAAGTGGCTTCAGAATACAGTCATGTTATTACCAGAGTGGCCTTATACAGAACTACAGTGACCAGCTTATATCTTCCTACAGCATGTGAGGTTATTGGGAAGCTGTGTGCAACAGAGATGATTAGTGTAGAGTGAACTGTATTTAGATGTACAATACTGATGCAGTTTAGATACATAAAGAACAGTATACACAACTCTTGCACTAGCAAGAATGAAAGATTTGGAAGAATGTCATGGGTCATGAGATGTCATTTCTAGAGTCAAACATACACAATCATTTACAGAAAAATCATGTGTACAGTATTACCTTTAGTACTCCTGGAGTACGCTTTGGATAGGGTTAAGTCTAACAGCTATATGTGAGTCTTTTATTGCTTCAAAATAACTTGTAATTCTCTTGGAGAAATATATCCTTCCTCTTATATGACAGATCCTCTTCAATGCCTATGCAAGTTAAATTAATCCCCAGGAAAACATTGCAAATTCACAAACCACCAACATCCTTACACATATCCTTACAACTGATGAAATGTACAAAAACATTTCACCATCAATATCCTTACACATAACCTTACAACTGATGAAATGTACAAAAACATTTCACCATCCTTCCATCTTTTTCCCCTCTGTTAACTGTAAGTAAATAAGTCAACAATAAATACACACACACACACACATACACACTGCCTCCAGTGGAGAAAGAGGAAGCCTGTCAACACATCTAGACTACTGCAGTTAAATACATCATTTAATATACACTCTCCATTTTTGCCTTCACAATGCATAAAATTCAACTTGAAATTTTTGTGGATATTAAAAATATGATCAGAAAACAGAATATTTCACTCCAGTGTTTTGAAATGAGAGAATCCAGATCAAGGGCGGAAACGACCATATCAGGCTTTTCATTTTATCATGAAGGCAATAATAAACCAGTAATGAGGGGAATCTTGTTTCCCCATACAATACAATTTTTCCGGTGGATATGAGTGGGAACAAAAACAATCATGCACCATTCTTCTTGCTACAACTTACAAATGTTTCATCTTCATCCACAGACGGGATCTCTAATTCTTCCTCGTCAGGCACTAGGGCAGGAGGGGTAGGGGAGGACGTCGCTAGGAGGGAAGGAATTATGAGACGGGGAGGGAGGTCATGGGACAAATCCTCATCCTTGACAACAAATCGTTCCAAATCTGCAGGTGAGTGTGGAACATAGTGAATCTTTGCTTTCTTGGCCCCAGAACTTGGCTTAGGCATATCACTGGGTGCACATGGAACATAATTTATCTTGTTTGATGCAGATGCTTCTTTCAGCTGCATCTCAAACTCAGTTTTAGTAGAAGTTTCAGACTCTATACTTTTTGCTGGCAAAACTTTAACCTGTTCTTCAACTGTAATAGGTGCCTTAGCCCTCTCTTCAATTTGCTTTGGTCGGACTGATTTTGATGCTTCATTTCCCTCATCAGTCTGATCACCCACAGCACTTGAAGCAGTTTTCATTTCAGAATAAGGTTTGCTTTCATTTATGTCCATGGGTTCTGAGGATGCATGGGGAACATATTGGATTTTAGTGTCCTTCTTTTTCTTAGTCTCTAATTCCTCAATCTTCTCTGTAGCTTCTTTTACTTTCTTCAACAGAGGGTTGGGTTCATATTCATTATCTTTCACTGTGGAAGAAGCTGCCATGCGCTTTTGTCCATATATTTTGCCCTGCTTACTTCCATCATCAGCTTGCAAATCACTATGACTCTCACATCTCTTAAATTCATGGGGTTCTAAAGGTGCATGGGGAACATATTGAATTTTAGTTTCTTGTACTTTTGAGGTTTTTAGTTCCTCAACCTTCTTGGCTACTTCTATGGACTTTTCTCTTGTTGGCTGCAGTTTTGGTAGTACATCTTCAATAACTTTGGTTGTACCTGAAGATGGACCTGGTATATCCTGTTGTATCACTTTTTCCTGCTTAACATTTTGTTCAACTTTCACATCAACCTGACTCTTTTCCTCAACCTCCTGGGGATCAGAGGGTGCATGAGGTACATACTGAAGTTTGATGTCATGAACTTTTATTGTTCTTATATCTCCAACTTTCTCTGTCACCCCCACTGGCTTTCCATTCTCTGACTCTGATTTTTGTTCTTGTTCTGCACCTTTAGATGTTGCTGGAGTTCCCATTTCTTGCTGCACCAAAACTTTCTGCTGTTCAGTTTCTCTAACAACTTTTGAATCAGCTTGACTCTCACTTTCCCCAACTTCCTGTGGTTCTGATGGTGCGTGAGGCACATACTGAATTTTAGTTTCTTTAATTTTTTTAGTTTTTACCTCTTCCATTTTAATAACTGTGGTTCCCATAACTACTTCCTCCTCAGATATAGGTTTGGGTTCATTTTCTTTACTTTGTAATGTAAGTGGAGCTGGCCTTCCTTGCAGTCCAGTGACACACTGCTGTTCAATTTCATGGGTACCTTTCAGTTCAGCCTGAGTCTTACTTTCCTCAATCTGCCGTGGTTCAAATGGTGCATGGGGAACATACTGAATTTTGGTGTCAGACACTTTTGGAGTTTTCACTTCAACTTTCTCAATGACCTGTCTGGGCTTTCCCTTTTCAGATGTGTTATGTGAATCATCTTCATTAACTTTTGTTACAGTTGTAACAGGTGACTCCTGTGAAACTGACATTTTATTTATTTTCTCCTCCTTGACAGTTTTGGAATCAGGAGACTTGGCATCATCAATATCCTGAGGTTCTGAAGGTGCATGTGGAACATACTGAATTTTTATATTCTTTACTTTTATTTTCTTTACTTCATCTACTTTTTCTGACTCAACACTATGCTTCTCCTCAGTGTCGGATACGATGTCTGTCTCTTGAGCAGCAATGAAATCCCCATCTCTGAATGGAATCATAACTGGCATCCTGGGTGGAAGCTTGGGGGGAGTTTCACTAGGAATCACAGAAGGTTTTTCAAGCGCTTTTGCAGTAACGCGAGGTTCAACATCACTTCCTGGGCCCTTTTCACTTTCTATTGATACCAGAGAGCTAGATTTGCTACGAGTCCTTGCCCGCTTCTCCAATGCATCTTTATGTTTAGCACTCACAATTTCCTTCACTAGTTTTTCTATGCTTGGTGCATCATCTGACAAAATATCCTCTTCCTTCTTGTCTCTTTCTTCAGTAGCAAAACTCTGCTTTTTTTCTGTGTTACTGGATTCTGGCATTTCCTCAGCCTTTACATTGGCTCCAACTTGCACTCCTGCCTGAGTGTCTGTCTTTGGCTCCTCTGACTCTGGAATCCAGTTCAGGAGATCCGCCGGGGAGTGTGGGACATACTGAATCTTTGTGAGTTTCTTGTCTCTAGGTGGGGTGACAGCAGCTGCTGCTGGATGAGGTGGTTGCATTTTATTCAACTGCTCTTCAGTCAAACTTGTGGCTGGCTCTTGTTTGAATGGAACCTTGGTTTTCTGTTCCTCTCTCTCTATGTCCTCAACAGCACCTGTTTGTGGTGTGTGAATCCTTTCTTGGTCATCTTTTTTCTCTTTTATTACAGGTGTGGCTAACATTTCAGTTGTAACTGATCCTGCCTTCAACTCACTCTTCTTGTCCTCAAGCACAGCTTTGCCTGAGGCTGCCTGCGACACAGAGACAGCTTTTCTTACTTTAAGAGAACCCTTTCTGATCTGTGATGCACCTGGTCCCTCCTCCAAAACAATGTTTGTACTGGGGACAACATGGGGCACATACTGAATACTTCCCTGAGTACTAGCACTTGCTCCATTCATCTCCTGTTGTGCTTCCTTTGAAGTATCTATGGGAACATGAGGGACATAATGAATTTTCCCTCCTGCTGATTTACTTGGTCGTTTACTAGCTGTAGTTGACATCACAGTTTGTGGAATATTCTCTGGCGTATCCCTGAATCTGACTGTAATTTCAGGTTTGAGTGATTCACAAATATTTTGTGCTTCATCTCTGCTTGGTGACTCACTGACAAGTTTCACTGTAACAGCCTCTTGTGGCTGGTCCAAAGTACCCTTTTCATATGGTCCCTCATCTTTTGCAGCTCCAGGGGTTGCAAATTCGTCTAACCCCATCATCATCATCCTCTCTTCCAATTTGGCCCCAGGAGATTGTGGGGTATATCTGATCCTGCTGACTTGTTCATGCATGTGAATCTCTTCTGCTAGGCTTATTTTTGATGAACTCTCTCCATCATCTTTCTCCATGCTAATTTTACTGTATTTTATACCAGGAGTGGAGTAAGGCATATAGGTCAGTTTACTGGAAATATCCATACCTTCTTCTTTAGTTGCAGTCTGTTTTCTTACTATTTTTATTTCAGCCTTCTGAGTCTCTTTAGCCTCTTCCTGAGGGATGTTCTGAAGTCTGTCAAAGTCACAGCCCTGTTGTCGAACTTGTTGTACAGGCTTAAATGGTTTCTCCAGCTCCTCTGCTTTCTCCTCATCGCCTTTAATCTGTTTGATTGTCTTCTTTTCAACATTTTTTGACATACTTATATTTGATGAAACTGTATGTATAATACTTACAGAGGATTCCTTCAAATTTAAGCCAGAGTGAACTTCCTGTACAGGATTAATAATATTCGATTCACCTCCAGTTTTGTTGTCAATAACACCCTGTTCATTATTCTCATATTCTTTGGTACCATTTGTTACTAGCTTGACATAAGAGTTTAGTTTATTCCTAATCTGCTCATCTTTAACTGGTGCTTCAAGTTGCTGGTTAAGCTCCTGTTGCTCTTCTGCTCTCCTGTCTTCCATCACAATATCAACAATCCTATCTTGGGAGGCAGTAAGGGATCTCCTCAGCAGCGTGTCAACTGGAGCCTCCATCTTCAACTCAGCAAGTCCCCCTTCCTCATGTGGTAGGAGCTGTTGCTTCTCCTCAGCTGCATCAAGTACTGATATGCTTGGAATGTCTGTTGCTGTGTCTGGGCCATGTCTGGTCCCTGTTATGGTGACTGCAACTCCATATTTATCCTGCACGGTAAGTGAAGTATCAAAGTCAAAGTATGAAAGGGCTTCTGATCCACGGTCATCATCCTCTTCAATATTTGTGGTAAAGGTATAGCCACTTGGCATGGCAGACTGACCTCCACGGATGAATGAGATCTCATCTACAGTTATTTCACCTCCTAAGTAACTTCCTTCACCAGACACACTCTTGAAATCATAAGCAGAGATAACTGTGGGATCAATATTGGCAGCCTCACACCCTAGAGGTATACCTTCCTCAGACACTTCTGATATATTCTCCACTTGAACATCCCCCACTGCTTTTTCCATATCAAGTTTGTCTAAAGTTACTTCTCCACACTTTTGTTCTTCTATGATATTCATGTTGGCAATCTCTTTTACATCTCTGGTTTGATCCACACTCTTTGTCTCAGTTTCAGTGGCTTTTGTGGTTGCTCCTAAACCACAGACAGTCTCTTGTATTACCATTTTTCCCTGATGTTCACCTTGTTTTCCAGTCATTTCCAGTACTCTTGCATCTACTCCCCCTACAACAGTTTTGACCGTCGTTACCAAAGCAACTTTCTTGTCTGCTTCACTGGGAGCTTCAGGCACCTCACTAACACAGGCAAATCTTTCTGGACATAATTTTTTTTTCTCCTCAACTAGAACTTCACTATAAGGTACATAAACTTCTATTGAAGCAGTTGAAATCTTTCGGTTCAAATGTTCCATAACAGCTTGTGCTTGCTGTTCACTAGTATCTTTAGGTATACTGCTTTCAGTTGAGGAGGAAAGAAGAACTGAGTCACGATTTACTACAAACTGAGTATTGTCAATACCATCTGCAGTAGCTTGCAAAACAACCTCTGAGGTCACGACTGCATCTGCAGGATCTAGTGAGGTTATGGTGGAAGTTTCTCTCTCAACAGCAAAAAACTGTGTAGGTTGAGAAGGTTGTTCTAATATTCCTGCAACTTCATCGACAGTGTAATCTCCTTCCAAGGAGGCTGCTGATATTTTGCTACTGATGTCCTTCTCAATCTTTTGCTTTTCTTCTTCCTGATAAGATTCTTGCTGTGTGTGGCCAATGTCTTCAGTCTTGTGAGGATCCTCCTCTTTTTTCTCTTTCATGCTTGAATCTTCTTCTTTGCTTTTTCGCTTTTTCTTTTGGTTGCCGTCTTTTTTGCCAGCACCCTTCACCTTTTTCTGGCTCTTCTCTATTTTCTTACTACCTTCTGCATCTCTTTTTCCTTTATCTTCACTCTTTCTGCTGCTCTCCCCTTTCTTCCTTTCCTTCTGACATATCAGTGACTGTGTAGCATCTTGATTTCTTTCCTTCTGACATATCAGTGACTGTGTAGCATCTTGATTTCTCTCAAAACTCTGTTCCTCTCTCATCACTGCCTCTGATCCTGGTTCCCTCACACAAACCACTCTTGCTGTAACGGCACAACTTTTCCCCTGTTCATTCTCTCCCTCGACTGATATTGGCAAGTTTTCAGGAGATGAAATGAAGGCAACAGACTGTGATGTGGAAGATGAAACAGCCTCTTGAGGAACAAAGGCAAAGCTCTGTGATGAAGGTGAGACTTTCCTCTCTAAACCTGAGGACAGGGAAACTACTTCCTTATGGCAGGTGATTACATCCTCTTGCAAAATTTTAGTCTTCTCCTGGGACTGTATTATTTCCTTGTGTACTTGCTTTTCCTGGTTAATAGATGTAGTACCTTTATGTAAATCAGGTATGCCAACACCTCTATCGCCCACTTCCATTTCCATATATCTATCATGATCAGCTTCATCATAATCCTCTGGCAATTTAATATCACTAGCCAATGAAGACACAAATGCCACTTTCTTTTTTCGCTTCTTAGGCTCCTCCACTTGGTACGTCACTTCCACCAGTGATCCACTTTCTATGTCTGCTGCTGCTACCACTTGTGTGTGACATGTCGGTGGGTCTTGGTTTGAAGATTCAGTAGAACCGCTATTTGAGTCTATTAATTCTGCCTCTATCTTTGTGTTCCCACTTTCCTGGTAGATATCCTCTGGTGTCTTAATGACTGGGTGTACAACTGCTACTTCTGCTTGGTCCAAAGCTTCCTTTCTTCCATGCTGCAAAGTTTCATGTATTAACGGCAGCTGTCTGTTACACCTGCCAACTGTGACATCTACAGCAGGCATATGAAATGCATGTTGTACCTTTGGACCAATTTCAACATCATAAGTGACATGCTGGGCAATACCTTCTCTGGTCACAAGCTGACCAACATATGTACTTCCAAATACAGAAGATTGTGAGGTTTCAAGGACAGCAACAGATTCTGATGTTGTGACTGATGGTGAGATATTAGCCTCTAAATCCTGAGACATACCAAATGGTCCATGTAAACCTTTGTGTCCTTGGATCATTGGAGATGCTCCATCAAATCCAGGTAAATTAATCTGAACCAATCCTCCAACCCCTACCTTTTCCTCATGTTCCTCAATTTCCTCTATTTCCACTCCTACTGCGCTTGAGTCAAATGGAGGCAGATCTGCCTGATTAGTTTCATGCCTCCCTTCACTCTGGAGGTCAATAATCTTTACATTATGGCGTGCAAAAAAGTCAAGCATTGATGAGGACATTCCACTGGCAACATGAGTCATTGGAGTTGATACCTCCACTGCCTGTGTGCCCTGAGTACCTGGCACCCCACCTGCCAAGACAGAAACTGGTGATAATGCACCAGATACTTCAGTTGAATGTGAGCTCTGGGAATCGCTTTCATCGGTAAATGAACATAACTGAGCATACTCAGAGGTAGGGAAAGAGGTATGAATGGGTGTGATGGAAGTCTGCTGGGAAGGAGAAGGAGAAGGAACAGCAATAGGGCCAAGTGCGTGGGAGGTCTCTACTGGACATGCTGGTGAAGTAACCTGAAAGCAGAGAGAGTGGAGGGGTTCCATGGGAGGCCAATTAGATACCACAGACTGCTAACATTACACCAAGAATGTTTGCTAAAAGAGCAAGATTTCAGCCATACATGTCAAATGTTAATCTAAGAACAATGGCTAAAAAAGCAACACATCATATGCTGAAAAAAGTCACAAGAAATGGAAAAGATTCAGTGCATATACCTTGGATGGAAGAATATTCATGAAACAAACAACTAGAGAGAATTTTTGCCAACAATCCCTTATACCAAAGTCGGACATTCTGGTTGTGGAGAATAATGTGATCCCCTGGGTTACTGTTATGAGAAATATATAAATGAACAACAAAACCACCCGAAGCTCATCTAACAGCTATCCATCTAGGTAGAAATACTCTCATGCTCCATACAAACAGCCTTACCTTCTCACTCTTTCCTGTTTTTCCCTCCTCGGAGAGGCTTGAGTGTTCTCTTTCCTCTTCTTTTTTCTTTACTTCCTCCTGCTCTTCTTCAGCACTAGAAGAGGAAGAGTGAAATTCCTTTTCTTGCTCTATCTGTCCAGACTCCTTATCTTTCAATGACAGTTTATTCAGGTCCGTATTATCTGCATCATATTTCTCAAACTCATCTTGGAACCTTAGTTCCTTTATTATTTCTTTGTTTTTGGTACTTTGTCCTTCTACAGACTCAACCTTCTGTCCCTCCCTACTCTCCTTCAGTTCAAAGTTCTCCTTCTCTTTCACATCTTTAAGATCCTTTTTATTCATTTCTCCATCCATCCTCTCTTCTGATTCAGTGCTGAGTGCTTCCACAGAACTGGATCTAGAGATCAGCGTAACCAGTACCGCTTTCTCCTGCTCAGGGAGATGTTCTTCAGTTGAGGTTACTACTGTCATCCCGTGAACCACCTGGGAACTCTGTACAGACACTCTCTCTACCATTTCAGATGAAACATGGCTTGAAGTTTCTGAAATAACTGTCTCAATCTGACCAGATCTCTGCAACTGCCTGGTCTCCATGGTTCCTAACATTTCTGATATTTCTTCTTTAATCCTATCCTCTTCTGTCAGCATTTCTCCATTATGTGGGGCTCCTACTGGCCTTTCTTTTTGGTCTTCTAATATCCCTGGTTCAACAGCAGTCTCTGAGGTACCTGGAACCTTCCTCTCTGTGTCATCTCTGATTGGAGTAGCTGTGGTGACTACAATAACAGGAGTGTCAATGGACTGTGATTCATTATTCTCCACACAGCTCTTGGCCTTAGCAAACTCAATGTCACCAGCCACATGAACTTCATGAACAGTGAACTCAATTGGTGAGTCAAGCTTTATTTCATCTGATGTCTTGTGGGTGACTGATGGAGCACTTCCCTCCAGCTGGTTGATGTCCGACAGTACCACAATTTTGCTTGGAGTATCCACCTTAACTTCATCTTGACATGTTTTTCCAGATTCTTTGGCCAGATCAGTTTGCTTCTTCTTGTCCATATCCTCCCCTACATCACTCAGTTCTTCGTCACTCATGACCTCCTCAAGCTCTGCAATCATGGCTTGTAATTTTTCAACAGGGAGCTCCTGAAATTTTGCACTATGTTTGTTATTCTGTGGCTTAATTGGAGCACTTGCTTCATCTTTTATCAGAATGGGAGAGGAATCTTTGGGTTCTACATGAGTTTCGCTAAATCCATTTCTTAGTGGTACTGATCCAGATACCTTTTGGTTTTGGATAGGTGAAAGAAGCTGCTGAGATGTGTTGATAACTGGATGGCTGACAGGTTCACTTGAAATAACTTGGCACTGCTGTGATGAGCGTTCTATTGTCACAACTCCCTCTGTCCGAGTTGTCTCCAGGGAAACTAATCCTTGACTGGCAGATGGCGTAAAAAGGCTATCTCCTCTGGATGACACACTTTCAGAAATAGATTCCAAATCTGAGAATGTTGCCTCAAGATCTCTGCTGGCCTCTGATGCAGGTGCCATATCAGTGTCAATTGAGGCAAGAGACTCCAAGTCATCATCATCACACTGCCTCATTTTAACCAGAGTGAATCTCTCATCACTCTGTTCCATTTCTAAGTCCTTGGCTGAGCTGTGAACTCTGGATGTAATTTTTGATGTTAGTTTTATGTCTTTTTCTGCAGTTTCCTTCAGGCCAGCAATTAGTTCATCCAGATTGTCAAGATCAGTGTCATTGCTATCACTACTTTTCCTCTTTTGCTCCTTTAATGAGCCCTTGCCAGAGGGGAGGCTCACAGGAGGAAACTCAGCCACTGGGGACACCTCAGCAGATGAGATTTCAAGTGATGATTCATCTAGGGGGTTGTGGGGAGCTGAGGCATCATTGACATTCCTTAACATTCTGGTCTCAACAGTTGTTCCTGGGATGTTGAAGGACAGGTGGGAAATTGTCATCTTCACCTCTTCTACTTCCACCAGGCTTAACTTCTTGGGTGAGTCTGTTGAGGTGTCTGGATCAGATGAGGGTTGACCAAGGCCTGGCTTCAAATGTTCAACCTCCTTTTCCACAGTCTGGTCGGCTAGTGTCTTAGTTGGTGTGCTAGTGACAATAACAGAAGTAACTTCATCCTCCTTTGTATCTAAAGGCTTTTGGAGTTCAACTCGGACGACACTGTCAATCATGGATGAATCTAGCCAGGTGGTGCTTTCTGTAGAGGAAGACATTACAGATTCACTCATTTCCCCTTCCCCGGCCTCATTTTTAGACTTCTCTTGGTCCAGCTTGGGACACTGCGTACTGACAGAATGTAAAGATGAGACAACTTCTGTTCCCTGTGATGACGTTCCAGTTGTTGTTGTGGTAATTGTGGTGGCAGTTGAGAGAATGCTTCGTACAAGACTGGCGCTCTTTAAGACAGTGATCCCTTCTTGTTGCTGTCCAGTGTTGGGAATGTCCAATGCTTTTCCTGTAGCCTTGGTTAACAATTCTTCTTGCTTTGCTGTGGGGGGTTTGGAGGCATCTCCTTCTATGGACTGCTGAGAGGGAAGTAACTGGCTTGGTGTTGTCTTCATTGTTATTGTTGATGTTGTAGTTGTGATCATGGTGGTCTGATCAGGCTGTGTGCAGGCAATGGTTAGGCTGGGGAGATTTGATTACCAGAGAGAGACGAAGACAGTACGATGGGAAGATAAAGAAAAGACAAGACTCTTGAAGAATGTGCAACACAAAGTAGGTGAGGGATAGAAAGATTACCATATATTTAGAAATGTAAACAGGGAATGCTAAGAACAAAGATAAACTAAAGATGTAACAGGGGCACTAAGGAAATGATACAACAGAGGTAAAGGAAAAGGAAAAAAAATATTTATATGAAAGCAGAGAAAAGCAAGAGTGGGACCAAGGAGAAAACCCAATCTTCACACAAACACAAAAAAATCCCTGTGTGTATTCCTGCATATCAAATCAAAAAGCACCACTGAAAAATTATGTCTCATCCTCACTGCTGATCCAAGCATTCCCCATAACCCCAAGAGACCCATAAACTTGAGGGAAATATATAAGCCAAAGCTGTGGAATCATATAAAAAAATATTACCCAAGTGGGATGAAGTTAGTAGCCAAGAATCAGACACCATGGGAAAGGAGCTAAAAAGGATTGAGATTCTAAGGAGGATTCTCAAGCTCAAAATATGGACATTATTCAAAATTGTATCCAGACTTTAAAGGAAGGCAACAAAATGTAAAAAAATACACTAATATTGCAATTAATGATGCATTATTCAGAATAAAATAATAATTTACTAAGTCAGAGTATAAACATGCCCAAGACCATGTGGCAAGATTTAGGAAACAAAATCAAAACTGATTTAACAACTAATAAAGGTACTGTAACTTAAATGTCTTGGCAATAAGAATTTCTTTTAAAAAGCCAACTCTACAGTGCTCCCAGCAATTGCTTCTTTCTAATTTTCTTTAAAAAACATTGATAATAATTCAGTGTATACACATTCTAAACTTATAGGCTGAGAATCTGTTCTTAGCAATCTATGCTGATCATTCCAAATACATAACATCAAGAATAGATTAGGGTGCCATACATTCATTGGCTTGGAAGGCTCCTCAACACTTATTCCATTACAGTTTATTTACAATAATGTCAGGACCAACTTGCCTAGCCCCGGGCTCCTACGCTCCTTATGGGGCAATGTAGGATTGGATGATGGATGGATGGAATATTACACTTCAATTTCCTCAAAATATCCAGTACAAATTACAGGCAAGAGAATGTTAATATGCTATGTCCAGAAACAACCTGGTAATGAAGAGGAGATATGGAGTCTCCAAAATCCATGAGAATACAGCTATAAGAGATTAAAACAATAACAAGAGACAGACTGACTTTACAAGGCAAATTTTGCTTTTCTGCTTCTAAAGAAAAGGATAAAACTTAAATGCCATTCTCAGAAAAAAAAATTTGAAGTGTAGAGGCCAAAAACTAGGTTACTGTACACCAGAATAGAAAAATGTATGTTAGACACAATAATAAATTCAACCTAATTTTCTGCAGCAAATTTACATTTCAAATATTAATCTGAACAGAAAAGTTAAAGATCAGTCTTAATCCAAGTAAAAATATAAAGAAAATATAAAGTTCAGTCTTAAGCTGGGCAGAAAGCTTATAGTTCAGTCTTCATCTAAGCAGTAAAATTTTAAGTTCAATTTTAATCTGAGTAGAAAATTTACAGTTTAATTTCAAGTCCGAGCAAAAAATTTAAGTTCAATCTTTGCTTGAGTTGAAAATATCCTTAAAACCAGGAATCCTGTGAAACAACATTCAAAGATGAGGGAAAATGTTAGACGTTAGTGTACGTGTGTGTGAGGAAGGATATGGTTACCACATGACACACAACCTTACAAGCATTTGCAATGTATGCTACAGCATTAGCCAAAAGCCCTTATTATCATTAAGTGAAAAGCATATACTGTACAAGTAATAAATAAATGAAAAACAAACAATAAAAGTAAAAAAAAATACTTTGCATTAATCAGAATAATTAAACATAGTACATGGTTGTAATAACCTTGATTGCTAAATAACAAAGGTATCTTTGTAAAATGATGTGCCCTTTAAAAACAATACTAAGCCTAACCAGCCATAAGTATAGCACAAATATACAGCATGACTAAATTCAAAACATATTAACTAAAGCAACAGAAATGTATAATGCTAAATGTTTTACAGGGTGAAGTCCTGTACTGTGTATTCTCTTGTACTGTGGTGTACAATACCGCATTTGATGCTACAAAAATATCTATCAGCTACAAACTATAAAAACTATGAATTCTATCAATAAATACATGTTTTGATATGCCTCTAAACTACACTGAATAAATTATTATAAGCTACATCACTATGAAACCACAATCAAATTAATTCCACAGCAAATTCAAAAGCACAGTATTTACAATCTTCTAC
>JAGKTI010007750.1:19829-35809 GCA_018397915.1 Birgus latro | reverse complement strand
CAGACAGAGAGTGGAGGGGGCTGGCTTGTGTAAACTCTTAAACTTGTCAATGTTAATTGCAAGGCGAGGTGCGGCACAGGAGTGGTAGGGGGTAGCTGGAGGGAGAGGAGGAGAGGGAATGAAAAGGGCAGGTAGGGAGGGAGAAGTCAACGGGAAGGAGAAGAAAGGGAGTAGGTGAGGAGCAGGGAGGAATAATCAGGGTAATACGAGGTTGAGAGCTATGGCACATTCTTCTTTATAGATTTTCCGGTGAGCGGTTTCTATTTGCAGTACAGTTTTTCGGTGATCTTGGAGTTTTTTCATGAGTTCCTCAAAGGGCAGCAACGTTCTGGAACTTTCTTGTTAAATCTTCAGGCTGGGTTTTTCATGGGCGGCTGTTTAAATACGATTCAGGTAAATCGGGTGCAGATAGGTGGCCGAAGCTAATCAGCTATGCTGATCGCTCATTGGCTACTTCGTTGGCTAAGCCCATGTGGAATTTTGAAGACAGTAGAATTTGGAAAATCGACTTTTGTGTTTATTGTAGCTTGTTTTGTGATAATGTAGATTGCCTCTAGAAACAAGAAGAGACAGTGAGGGTCTTGTTCTCTGTTGATTATTTTGGTGTTCTCATCCAGGTTTTTTCGTGTCAAGTGGAAATTGTGTAGGGTGACGTAGTAGTTCTTGATGGTTTCATGCTGTAGGTGACAGGTGAGGGGTATCGCTAGTCTTGTCCGTGTCATTTCAATGTATAAGTGAGGTCCACACCCTTTACTGATGCAGCTATGCTGGTAAATGACATGCTCCTCCTTGACGAGCGTCTTGGTCACGGCGGGTCGGTTACGAAGCAGAAAGTGGGCTGTTTTCTATGTTTTATAGATGATGATCAGAGAAGTGTGTTGTTCCGGGTGTATTGGGCAAACATTTCTGTAAACAATGTCCTTGATGATCTCATCCGTCTTGTAGTCTGCAGACATGTGGTTTCTGTATTATATCTTGATCTGTTCGCCAGTTATGGGTGCAGTGGTGTCTTGGTTAGTATACCATTTGTCCATGTGTCTTTTAATTACGTCGGATACGTTGGTGTTAGTGTAGCCGTTGTTAAAGAGGACTTGAGTCATGCGTTCTAGTTCCTGGTAAGCGTCTTTCCAAGTGCAACAGTGGGAGAGGGCTCTCCTGACGTAGGCGTTAATGGTGGAGCGCAGGTAACGTCTTCGGCACTCACTATCTCCATTCTGGCAGAGTCCTTTGTTCGTGGGCTTCGTGAATACTGTAGTCTTGAATTCTACATTGTGTGCAGTGACAAGTATATCATTGGCTTCTTCATAGGTGAAGTCCAGAGGCAACGGTGAAGCACTGTCTGAGGTCCTGCAATACCTGAAGGTCCTTAACCCTAGATAGGAATACGTCCCTTCTGACCTCGTGATTGGAAGACCAGTGCTAATTGGATACACTGAAGGAAAATACTGTAATTTTAAATTTTTTTACAAAGATGTTTTATTCAGAACTAATGGAGTTGAAATACAAATATAACTCCTGTGGAGACCAGATAACTAGAAATTAATAAAACTGAGCTAAAATATATGCATTTATAAGTTACTTGAAAAAAAAATAATGAAATAAAAACGTAGTACTGACTTATTCGCTTCCTGAGATGCACATACATGGAACTGAGCAAAAAAAACTACCTAAACCTATAAATCTAATACCTAAATATTACACAGTCGGCCTGCTAGCCCTGGTTCCACAAAAAAACTGGGTGCCTGGCAATAATGGAAACAGGTAATAAATATATACACCGCTACCCTCAAAGCACTCAATCAATGTGTGAGGCTCCTGTTGATGGTCTTTGTGTGGTGTAATGACGGCCGTCACACCACCACTAGGGTCACAGGTACACTCAATCAGTGTCACATTACCCACACTAACTAACATCACGGGTTTCTGTGTCACTCTGGGGTTCCAGTGTGGTGTCAACAGTCCTGTTGAACTCCTCCAACTTCAGACACTCTGCCAGCTCTTCGTCTGACAGGTATCTTGTTCGTTTGGGGCCCATGGTTACACACCTGTAAATAACAGTTCCCAGTTACCCATTATTCTGACCACCATTGACCCGTAAAACCACCCCATTATGGCGTCACTGATACACTAGGTGAATTTCCCATCACCCACAATAACAATCAAGGGTTTCTGTGTCACTCAGGGGTTCTAATGTGATCTCAACAGTCCTCTTGAAATACTCCAGTTTCAGAATATTCTGCCAACTCTGTGTGGGACAGCTACCTAGCTCATTTTGCCTCCATTATCTATCTACACAAATACTCTAAAAACCAAAGAAAACCATATATACTACTTTATACTGCTATAGGTTGACATGTTACACGCATGTACATGGTCATATTGTGCCTAAAACACTCAAAATGTGCGTTCAAGTCGTGACCTTGACAAGATTGGCCTTCCTCTCTCTTTTTTCTTTTCTTTATAAAAATTTTACGTTACAGGAAGACATGTGCCAACTGGATACACAGGAACTCACCAGGGAGTCGACAATGGTGGGAATTTGAGCCTGTGGGCAGAAACAGCATAGACTGGCTCAGGACTGCTTGGTGTAAAGAAAAGAGTTGCCCATTACCCATTATTCTGGACACCTTTAACTGCGAAACTTAACTGCACCCTGGCCGTGTATCCATATGGCACAGGTCTTCCTATCTAGGGTTAATATGAACGAAGATGTTGTCGATATAGCAGCAGTATAGGGAGGGGCGGCTAGTAGATAGGAGTCTCGTTTCGATAGTCCTCATGTAGAAATTTGCGAACATGGCTTCAAGGGGGCTGCCCATCACCACATCTGTCAAATGATAATGCAGGTGTCCTAAGGCCACACACCATTTTCTCAGCAATTCACCTGTTAGCAGTGATCCGGCCAGTAAAGACATGTCGTGCCATGGTCTCTCCAGTGATGAAATTCGCGGTGAAAGTTATTCCTGAGGTGGAGGACAAAGGAATAAACAAGCTAGAGGTAGAAACAAACAGAAATGATGAGGTGGTAATGTTGTAAAGGAAGGTGCCATATGTTGATGTGTTTGGTGAGTGAACAATGCTTATATCGCCTATATTATTGTGCGAAAACCAATATAGTCTTGTGCTACATATAAATTCGTAGCAAATAAATAAATAAATACGTAATTTAAAGTGTCTTGAATTAGTTAACCCTCCCATAGCTTTTTTTTTTTTTTTTTTTTTAAAGCCAGGNCACACCATTTTCTGAGCAATTCACCTGTTAGCAGTGACCCGGCCAGTAAAGACATGTCGTGCCATGGTCTCTCCAGTGATGAAATTCGCGGTGAAAGTTATTCCTGAGGTGGAGGACAAAGGAATAAACAAGCTAGAGGTAGAAACAAGCAGAAATGATGAGGTGGTAATGTTGTAAAGGAAGGTGCCATATGTTGATGTGTTTGGTGAGTGAACAATGCTTATATCGGCTATATTATTGTGCGATAACCAATATAGTCTTGTGCTACATATAAATTCGTAGCAAATAAATAAATAAATACGTAATTTAAAGTGCCTTGAATTAGTTAACCCTCCCATAGCTGTTTTTTTTTTTTTTTTTAAGCCAGGTACCCTCAGAGAGAATGAAAATGTAAGGATGACTGTCACCTGTAGCAACATTTATAAGCTCAGGAGGGCGATTTCTCTATAAATTTTGGATGTTTCTCACCAAAAGCGGAGGTTTGAGTCCAAAAAAAATTTCCCGAAATTGGTCGGGATTGGAGGGGAGGTCAGAGGAGGAAAATCAGTAGGGATGTGACGGGTTAAATTTTTTATCATACGGAGATAAAATTACATAATTTTATCGAACACTCACATTAATAAAACATTACAGAGAAAGAGAGCATAAAATTAAATGTGCAACTTGCAAATCGCAGGCTAACTAGCAACTCTGATATGTAGTGGAAAAATTCAAGAATCGTCGGGAATACACCAACTTGAAAATCTCGCTTTACAACACTGTTATGACAGAGAAGTGTAGATGGATTTGGTGGTGTGGGTGTGCTGGTTGATGGAAAATGGATGGAATATGTCATGAATATAATGAGGGTGAATGAAAGGATTGTAGCAGTGAAAATATTGTTTGGTAAACTCATGATTTCAGTTATGTCAGTGCATGCTCCACAGGCTGGCTTGGATGATATAGAAAAAGATATATTCTGGGATGACTTGATTGGATGATTCCTACCATATTTTTTCATTTGATGGACATTAGCTGATCAGTGAATTTTTCCCACATTTTTTCGACATTCTAAACCTGTAGTAACTTAATTCACTATGTGTTGGCATTTTCCTTCATCATGGTAGCGAAGTCAGCATTTTCAACGTTAGGAACTAAAAAGATAACGTATTTATACTAGACTCAAAGTTGATGTTAACTTCTATCTATCTATTGCCAGACGCCATAATCCCGTAACGGGTGGCCATTTGACTTGAGTTATTTGTTTTACGGGGAGGGGCACTAACCCTCCACCAACCCACTTGTTGACACGTAGGGAGCACGTATGGTTTGGTTATGTGGTTACCACCCAGCATTGTAAGTGATTTCTTGGCTTACAGGAAACCATTTGGCTTGTCACTCAATGTAAAGCCACTTTTAAAGGAAAGAAAAGCGATAAGAAGTGACAGGAAAGATGTGAGAAACAGGAAGAGAGGAGGGCAGGCACAGAAAAAGAATGATAAAGGCTAAGGAAGAAGTAGGCAGCACTACATCAGGTGAGTGGATGATGGTCGCCACCACCTAACGTCAAGTTTAATATTATTACCTCTGTTGCCAAAGTGTTCACCAACATCACACAAACTTATGAGATTGCTCTCTTATGTAGTGTGTTGGTGTAGTCATTGCTTGCTTTAACCAGTGGCATCTGGGTGTTATGTGTAGATGACTGCCTGGAGACATCAGGGTAGCATGTATACATGATCTAGTGTTTAGCGGCGTTGTTTCAGTATTTCGCAGGTAATTAGTATCACAGGCAAACACTGACAACCCTCCTGCACGCATACCAGTCACGCTTCAGTTACCTGCTTACCTTCGTCATGGATACACCTACACAAAAAATTTTCCTTGTGTCCGGTGAGACGTCAGCCAGCCTGTCTCAAGGTTGTTGCCAGAGTGACTGCACTCCCCTGCTCATGCCACTGCACACTCACACCACACTTCTCACAGCCTACATGGAAATGATGTTTGTAGTTGATTGCATTATTCTGAAAGTGTTTTATTTATTTATCATTTTTTTTTTTTTCATTGTGGAGGGCTAGAATAAGCCTTACTTGTCCCACACATTTGGAAACAGCCACAAAAAAAACTTGAAAAATTGCCCAACTTCCTATGACTCCTTCTCTGACTCTAGGCACCACCCTGACAATCTGAGGCCATGAGATTGAAGTAGAATGATTGTTGAGTATTATGACACTTAGGTCTTTTTTTAGTTATTTCTGGCTACATGTTTGCTGAGATATTATGGTTTAAAAAACAACAATTTTCCCGAAATCCCCAGCTGGGGGAAGGGTCGGCCTAAATAAATGACAGTTGCCATGGCTTTCTGATTTTATTTTGCTAAATGATAATATATACTTACCCTCGAGTAATTTGGGCAGTTGGTATATTACACTTCACACTGAAAAGAATGGGTATATTGCTGTGCTGTCTGTGAGAATTTTAAGATACAAAGAATTGTAAGTTTCCAAGTTGCTAATCTATATTGTGTTTACTTGGTTTATAAGATATATTAGAACTCCCCTGCTGGATTTGAGCATGTGCAATTTTTCAAATAACATGTAGTTTTGTAGGAATTCTTTTCCAATATGATGCTTGTCATGAGAGTTTACACATATTTCAGTAGTCATAGTTTTGTCGGGAATTTCGGCAGTTGCATAAGTAATTATTATTTTTTGCTCTGAAATTCTGTCATATTCACATACATACTGTTCCCAATCTATTTGAGCTGTGAGACAAACAAAAAATGTTTAATTGTTTAAACTATCAGTTGATGTGGCAACACCCCAGTGAGCCAGTGACCTGGGATTCCGTCCCTTCCCATACATCTGATTGTCCACTTACACCTGAGGTGAGGTCAGATCTACCAAGGCATAAGTTGGAGAAAAACAGGAAAGCATAGGATGGGAAAGGGTTGTGTAGATCAGATATTCATTGTAAGATGCTTAGTGAAAAAGTACCTATAGAAGCAAAATAATTTGCATTTTGTCTTCTTGGATATTGAAAAAGCACATATCGGAATAGATACTCCAGGAATGTGAAAGAAATTAAAAGCATATGACTTAAATGGTAAGTGGTTGTATGTTTGAAAAGTGTATATAAGGGTGTTAGGCCTGCAGTGCCTGTGCATAATGAAGTAAATGAGTACTTTGAGTTGAAATTTTAACAGAAACAAAGATACATCATGACTCCATGGTTGTTCAGTTTATATTTTTATAGTTGTAAAAGACATGCGAGGTAGGGCAGTGGATGCTGTAGTGTCACTAGTGAGACAGGTAGGGTTTAGAAACTTTTGGTACTGTTTTTTGCTGATGAATAGATTTTGGATTGTAAGAGAAAATGATTTTTGACATGAATATAAGAGGAAATTAATAGTCTTTGAGAGTAACGGGAAAGTTAATGGTCTCTGAGAGAAATGGAGTCACAGAATTAACTTCGAGACTGGATGGGAAGAAAATGCAAAACATGAGTGCATTTAAGTTTTTAAGTAGTAAGATGAGTAAGGATGGAATATTTGAGGATGAAGTGCTTTTACAGCAGGGAAGGAAGATTGGTAGTTCATTAAAAGCAGTGATTAGGAAGAAGGATTTGAGCATGGTATTAAATAAATTGCTGCATGATAGAATGGTGATCCCCACTCTAATGTGCAAAGTTGGAGCTGGGATAATATTGGAAGGATATGAGTCAAAAGTGTGAGATGTAGAAACGAGTAATTAGAAAGCTGCATGTTGAGATACATGGGAAGTCAGATATGCAAATGAGCAAGTACAGACATGTTGTGGCATTAGATGTTGAGGGTATTACTGAAAGCATTAAGAAAAATTCTCTGAGCTGCTTTGTTTATGTGGAGAGGATGGCGAATGAGAGCCTGAGAAGAAATTTGTGAGTGAGGTGGCGGGGAAGGTGGCGAATGAGAGACCATGGATGAGAGAGAAAGATTGAGTGGAGAATTACATGATAGTTGTGTGAGCTGGTGAGAGGGCAAAGGGCAGGGTGACATAGAGGAGATTTGTCTGTAGCCACGCCTTACACACTCAGGCTTGTGGCTATAGATAGATAGATAGATAGTCTGACATTGCTATTCTCTTGTATCTAATAATGACATTTTAATATGTGTACAGTTTGCACCTGTAACATATAGAGACGTACTAAAATGCAATATGGAGAAAAAACTACTAACTAAAGGTGTAACAAAATCACCAGAGTTGTTCAGAATATGACCCTAATGTCTATCAAATACTTGTCACTTATCAAGGCATAAAAGTAAATGTCACAAGCACCTCGCAAAAAATGACACAGAGCAATATATTTATTTATTTGTTTTTACGAAGCTACACATTAACCCGAGGCGTCCCAACTACATACGGGTACATCGCTACATTTTGTCACGGTGACACCCGCCGACGTACCCATACGTTACGCAATTGCAAGGTCCGTCATTTGCACAATTTTCAAATCTCGCATTTGTTTTGGTACGTAGGCGTGGGACATCTTCCTCTACCCGCCACCAGGTGGGGGCACTCGGCGACCCTGCACATCCTGCACACAGCCTTGTCTCGCTCACTCACCTGTTAGCAGTGACCCAGGTCAGACATGGCGCACCGATGTCTCTCTGATGCTGAAATTCAAGCCACCCTTGATGCCTGTACAGACGATAGTGATTCGCCACTCGATGATGATGTGGCGGATAAAGATTACGTGCAGCCTGAAGAGGAGAGTAGCAGCAGTGATGAGGAGGTCCCGTCCCCGAGGAAGCGCCTCTACATCATGTATCGTGCTGCTAGATAGGGCCAGCCTGCAGCCCAACCACGTGCACACACCTCTCTCCAGCCCCTACAGGAAAGGGATGGCGATAGTGAGGACGAGGGCAAGAGCGAGGATGAGGACGGAGCCGTGGGACGTGCTGCCACATGGTACGGTCAAGAGCACATCTCGCATCGGGGACCTGAGAGGCCAGCAAGGAGAAAAATAAGGTATGGGCCTAGCGTTTTTGTATGGGAAGGGCAGAAGTGTCGTGGTGGGAGTGCATAGTGAAACGGAAAGTGGTGTGGCGGGAGTGAGGCAGTGCACTCATGTAGTGCAGTGAGGGAGCAGGGAGTCGAGGAGGAGCTGCTCCCAAGCACGTCATTCACTCGTCAGTATTCCCTCACTTCCTACCCACAGCCCCCTGATGTTTGAAAAGGCCAA
Organism: Birgus latro; assembly: GCA_018397915.1. Taxonomy (NCBI): domain Eukaryota; kingdom Metazoa; phylum Arthropoda; class Malacostraca; order Decapoda; family Coenobitidae; genus Birgus; species Birgus latro. Next base: position 27,375 of record JAGKTI010007750.1, on the reverse strand, counting down.
AAGGGGAAGGGGAAGGGAAAGGGCCGATGGAAGAGGAGCGCGAGTGGGGAAGCCCACCTCTCTCCACGTCCCCAATCTCCACCACCACCATCTCCTCCCCACCCCGACGAAGGGGATGATGGAGACGATGGGGAGGACGCCAGTGTGAGGTGGGACTGAGGAGATGGGAGTGCTTTTACTCCCATCACTCACCCCTTCACTGAGGAGTGGCGGTCTGGCTGCACGGCTCCTGGGATCCACCCAGGCTCCACCAGACTGGATTTCTTCCACCTGTTCTTTGGGAAGGAATTTGTTGGCCGCATTGTAGAGCAGACGAATTTAGTTGCAAGAAGGCAGCACCATGAGAGTGAACGCCAGGGCACGAGAACCGGGCACCTCCTCTATGATTACCCTGTCTCCCTAGCTGAGATGTTCATATTTTTAGCCTTAGTTCTTTTGATGGGTATTATATGGAAAAGACAAATTCCGGCCTACTGGACTACGGACCCTGTCATCAACACACCTTTCTTTGGCAATGTAATGAGCCGTAATATATTCCAGCAAATTCTCAGCCGCCTCCACTTTTACGATGTTGACGATCCTGCAAATGAAAATAATACAGATAGAATGAGGAGAATAAGGCTTGTATTTGATCACCTACGAGAAACATTCCGTTCATCCTTCTATCCTTATAGAGACCTTGTCATAGACGTGTCTCATGTTGTGGAGAGGCAATATTTCTTTTCAACAGTACATACCCAGCAAAAGATACCGTTTTGGGTTCAAGATCTTTGTTATGTGTGACTGTAGGACTGGTTATGAGCAAGACATAGTTTTGTACACCGGTGCACAGACAGACATAATAGAAGATCGGAGTATTGGATTCTCTGTGGCCGTGGTAAAGACAGCAATAGAAGAGTACCCTCATTGTTGTCACGTGCTGTACTGGGATAACTGGTACACTAGCCCCCTTCTTGCTTGGTACCTACACCTGCACAACACGGGAGTCTGTGGTACCGTCAAGATCAACCGTCAGCACATGGTCAAGGTTGGGCAGAAACTGGACAAGAATGAGGTTGTCTTCTTCAAGGCAAACAACATCCTCGCCACAGCATGGAACCATAACAGAGAAGTTTGCCTCTTGTCCACGATACACCGGCCCCTGATGCGCCGCACAGACTCCGTCGATTACCTCATCGAGAGAAGGCGCCACATCTGGAAACCGGAGTCCGTACTTGATTACGATATCAGCATGAGGCAGGTGGACCAGTCTGACTCCATAATTTCCAGCGTGGAGTGGGCTAGGACCACAATGGAGTGGTACAAAAAGCTCTTCTTCCACCTGCTTGATATCATGGTCCTGAACTGCCACCACCTCCACTCCATGACAACGGGAGTACAGGAGACCTTTGAAGGGTTTGTGAGGGAGCTGTCTTGGGAGATAATTGCAATATATGCAGTCGAAAGGCCCCAACATCGCCCCCGCCCTGCTGCTGCCGGCAAAACTCCCCTAAGGATTATCGCACAACACTTCCCTACCCCTATCCCTCACCAGCCAAACAGACCTAGGCTCCAGCGCAGGTGTCGTGTGTGCGGAAACTCTAAAGTGAGAGCAAGCTCTCTAAGACACCAGGTATGAGTTTGTAGAGTGCGATGTCGGGTTGTGCATTCACCCATGCTTTAGAGAATATTCCTTGCTGCATTTTTTTATATTGTGTGATTGCGATATGACGATGTATCTCCTGTAAATATGCGATAATCTGATGCTCAGTATAATACTAAGGCCTGTAAATATGTGATAAGTTGTATAAAGTGGAAACGGGTGTAATGTAAGTGGAAAAGTATAATGTAAGTGGAAAAATAGAATCTAAGTCGAAACAACATTCCTAGCGAGTTTGTTCAGTATGTAAAGATGCGATATTCAGACGCTCAATGTAATAATAAGGCCTGTAAATATGTGATGAGAGTTGTATAAAGTGAAAACTGGTGTAATGTAAGTGGAAAAGTATAATGCAAGTAGAAAAGTGCAGTCTAAGTTGAAACAGCAGTCGTAGCGAGTGCGCTTGCTACGTAAATATGCGCTAATATTACGCTAAGTATAATCCTAAGGCATGTAAATAGGTGATAACTGTTATATGAAGTGAAACAGGGTATAATGTGAGTGAAAAGTATTGTGTTAGCTGAAAATATGAAATGTATGTTTGAACAACAGTCATAGCGAGTGTGCTGAGTATGCTGAGTATGTAAGTATGCGCTATCATCATTACACTAAATATCATCGTAAGGCATGTAAGTAGGTGGGAACATTTACCTAAGGTGAAAAATGGTCTAATGTCATTGAAACATTATGCAAGTAGAAAAAATGATATGTTTGCTGAAACAAGAACCTTAGCGAATCACGTGTGACCAATGTGGCCGAAATCGCTATGCTCGTGCAATGAAACAATGCTTATTTTTCCTATATTTCTGTATGAAAACCGTTATATTGTTGTAGTAAATGTCTTTTAGTTCCAAATCAATAAATGTAAACCTGCTGTTAGTTGTTTCCCATAATAATACCTACCACAGAGAATGTGACAGCCAGATACGACAGCGACTGAATACGGTACCTGCTGGAGGGGAGCTTACCTGTTCGGGCCACTTATGGACCAAGGTGAGCACTTTCTTTGTGATTTTCCATTGTTTCTCACCAAAAGTGGAAGTTTGAGCCAAAAAAGAAAAAAATCCAAAATTGGTCGGGATTGGGGGGGTCAGAGGTGGAAAATCAGTCGGGACGTGACGGGTTAAGTCAAATACTGTCCTTCTGGGAGGACCGTAAATTTGGCTGCGACCATCCTTCCAGAAGACCAAGGAAAATTGTGAAATCTTCCCATGCAACTTTTGGTGACACTCATCGAGTAGGTCACATGTATCTCCAACCGTCTGCCTGAAAGTGTTGCAACACTTAATCACCCATTGTCTACCACAGAATTATGATGTTGCCCTGTTTTCCTCAACATCCCTACTTCCCCCCCTATAGCTCATCCCAATAATACTTCTGCCAGTGATTCTCAAGGGGAGGAGAAGGAAGTGAGGAGGAACAAGTCTAAACCTGAAGTACAAGTGTGAGTATTGAATGGAAGAGTGCTTCTATACCTATCACACATTTGAACTTTTTTTTTTTTGCAAGAAGGAAGGAACCAAATGTCAGGAGCCTGCAAGATTGTTCCCTTCAAGGAAAACAAAAACAAGAAAACAGAGACCCATGTTCAAGATATGTTCATTTCATTTTGAGATGCCCAGACACACTGCACTTGATCATTGACAGTGAGAAATACAGACTGAGGGAGACAGTTCCAGAGTTGACATGTTGCATAAATGAAGGACTGGGAGTCACGGTTAACTCTTGCATTAGAGAGTTGGACAGGAAAAGCAATGAGAGGTTGTTGCAGGATGGGTGTTACGCACCTGCCATAGTGGTGGAGAGATGCACTCAGACAGTTCAGAGGAGCAATGACCATTGAAGTAACAATATAAAAGATTTAAAGATGCAACAGTGCAGTGAAGAGAGAGGTTAAAGGGAGCCAGTAATAGAAGGAGAATTAATAATACGAAAAGACATCGACTACACCTTGTTGAGAAGAGCTATATGTTGGGAACCTCCTCACACATGAGAGTTGAACTCTATACAGGAGTGAATAAAACTCATGCATAAAGTCAACAACTGTGCAGGGGAAAAGAAGGCACAGAGTTGGCTTAGCACACCCAATCTCTTGGAAGCACAATATACAAGAAAGGTAATATCTTTCCAAAGTAAATCCCACAAAGGTGAAACCCCACGTATGTTTAAAGACGATGCAGGATTGAGTTGGATATTGTTAAATATTTGAGGACACTCCTTTGGAAGATTTTATTGGGCTGTAAAAACTGAGGTTTTTGACGCATTAAAGACAAGATTACTTTTACCCCAGTCAGAGATATGAGCCAAGTCATTCATTAGGTGTGCCATATCCTCATCCCTTGTTTGTTGAAGTATCTGCTGAGATGGATGCTGCGGGAAGTAAATGCAGAAGTGATGGGTGGAGTCATCAATGTATGAGTAGATAAGGTTAGATGAACAACTTAGAAGGACAAAGCCCTAAGGAACACCAATATTGATAGCTATAGAAGAAGAATAGTTACCATCTACAACAGCAGTAGATAAGGTTAGATGTACAGCTTAGAAGGACAAAGCCCTAAGGAACACCACTATTGATAGGTACAGAAGAAGAATAGTTACCATCTACAACAGCAACTATAGAGTGGCCAGAAAAGAAGCTGGAGATAAAGGTGCAGATAGAAGGATAGAAACAGTAAGAGCGCAGTTTGGAAATTAAAGATTTATGCCAGACTCGATCGATAGCCTTTGAGATGTCAAGTGCAGTGACAAACCTTTCGTCAAAGTCCAGTAGGAAGGATGATCAGGAGTCTGAAAGGTAGGTGAGAGAATCGCCAGTGGAGTGTCCCTGGCAGAACCCAAACTAACAATTAGAAAAAAGGTTGTAATAGAAAGGTGCTTTATTATTATTTTTTTGTTAAGAACAGACACAAAAACTTTCGAAATAAAATAAATTAAACCAACTGGGCAACAGTTCGAGAGCTGGGAATGGTCACCCTTCTTTGCAACAAGCTGAATGAGAGCAAACTTCCAGCAGGAAGGAAAGGTGCAAGTTAACAGACAAAGGCAAAAGAGTTTATCCAGAGGGGGAGGAGGGTATGCTCAGAATCACAGTTCTTGAGGACAACAGGAGGGACCCCATCGAGTCTATATGGCTTATTAGTAATGAGGTCAGTGATGGCAGAGAATAGATCAACTGATGAAATTTAAATGTCATCCATGAGGAAGTAAGAGGGGAAAAGTGATCGGGGAACAGCACCGGAAACATCTAAGTGGAACTGGAGGAGAAAGTCTGAGCGAAGAGTTCTGCTTTATCTTCAGAAGAAATGGCTACAGAGCCATCAGAGTGGAAAAGAGGAGGGCAGAATGACGAAGGAAAGTTATTAGAACAGTTTTTGGCAAGGTGCCACAAGGAGCAAGAGGAATCCGAGTTGGAGAGTTCAGAGCATTTAGTACGTATGAAATTATTATTAGAAGAGCATAGAACAGACTTAGCACGATTCTGGGCAGAAACATAAAAGGATTAGTTTCGGGGGTGGGATGGCTTTGATACCTTTTATAGGCCTTCTCCTTGTTGTGAACCGCATTAGAACAAACGTAATTAAACCATTTTTTTTTTTTTTGCGTTAGTCAAAGGATTTGAGAAAGGTATGCATGTTTCTATGCCCGAGAGAATTACCTCTGTAATGCATGTTTCACACACAGTTGGCTCTCTTCCATGAAAGCAGTAATAATTCCAGGGAAAATCAAAGAAGTAGAGTACTGCCTGAGAGCCTCGCAATCAGCAGCTCCAAAGTGCCACAACTGACGCTTGTTGGGAGGATACACAGGCTTTACTGCAACGACAGGACAAGTTAAGGTAATAAGGTTGTGACTGAAGGAACCCAATGAAGAGGAATGACTGACAGCATAAGCAGAAGGATTAGTTTTAAGGAGGTCATTGTACATTGTAACTTTCACCAAGACGGTCAGATATACAGATAGAATGCTGCACAAGCTGCTATATGTCATTAAAGACAGAAAAAGATGTAGGTTTGTTCACCAGGTGGATCAGTGAATGGAGATTTCAGAGGAAGCAGAGACTGATTGGATTTGCTCCATCTTAGAAGTAAGATAGTCCAATAATTTTTCATAGTCAGTAGAATTAGGAGATAAACAAACATCACAGATATATTTACTCAGATAATGATATGATAGCCGAAGCCAAAGGGTAGAGGATTCAAAAGATTCAAGTTCAGGAACACGAGCGCAAGATTTGTTATTGTATACATATACACAACAGCCACCTTTGGCACTGAAATGAGTATAAAGAAAGGCGGAGGATATGGAAAAGTGTTTGGTATCAGTCGCCTCAGACAGATGAGTCTCAGTTAGGAGGAGAAGGTGAGGTTTAGAGGTAAGAGTCAGAAAAGATTGTGAATATGTTTAGATATCCTGGCTTAGGATGTACAGTGGTATGAAATTAGTGTAACAGTGAATCACAAGACAGTGGCAAGTGACACTCCAGTCTGCTACACACATATGATAATGAAAAAGAATCTTTGAGAGTGCTTCTGACTGTGCCATATTTCCATATGCTTCGGATATAATGTACATATATTTTAATATGCTGATTTATATGTCAGAGATAAATTATTATTGTAACAGTAGAGACAATGGAGAGTGACAACTCATTATACTACACACTAGCAAAAGTGAAAGTGGCAGTCACTATGAAGTTATTCTGGAATGTTATTTTTTTATACGACCAAACATAAGCACTTACTGAAACAGAAGATAACTTTGCAAGTGTAAAACTAATAATAAGAAATGGAAAAAAAAGCAATTAAGTGCTTTTTGGTTAACCCCTTAACCACGGGTCGTCACTTTCGTGACGGTCGGGTGTAATGGATCATACCGCGGGACGTCACTTTTTTTTTTTTTTTAATGCAAGGAAGAAGGAACCAAAGACCACAGGCCTGCATACTGTTACTTCCAAGAAAAAGCAAAAACAATACAAGAGAGAGCCAAATTCAAGATCCGTTCATTTCGAGATGTCTGGACACACTGCGTTTGAAAGACTGGAGATTATAGGAAGTAGGAAATACAGACAGAGGAAGACAGTTCCAGAGTTGACCAGTTCCCTAAATGAAGGACTGGGAGTAACGGTTAACTCTTGCATTAGAGAGTTGGACAGAAAAGGGATGAGAGTTTGTTGCTAGACGGGTACTACGTGCCCGTAGTAGAGGTGGAGGGATGCAAGCAGACAGTTCAGAGGAACAGTGACCGTTGAAGTAGCGATAGAAAAGAGATAAAAATGCAACAGTGTGGCGAAGAGACAAAGGTTGAAGGGAATCAGTAAGAGGAGGAGAGTTAATGAGACAAAAAGCCTTTGATTCCACCCTATTGAGAAGAGCTGCATGTAGGGAGCCTCCCCACGCAGGAGAGTTGTACTCCATACACGGGCGAATAAAACCCATGTACAAGGTCAACAACTGTGCAGGGGTAAAGAAAGTTCTGAATCGGCTTAGCACACCTAATCTCTTGGAAGCAGATTTCACAAGAGATGTAATATGTGTCCAAGACAAATCTCGAGAGAATGAAACCCCAAGCATGTTCAAGGATGATGCAGGATATAACTGTTCATTATTAAACATTAGTGGGTAATCCTGAGGAAGATATTGTCGGGTTGATAAGTGTAAGAACTGAGTTTTTGATGCATTAAAAATAACAAGATTATTTTTACCCCAATCAGAGATACGTGCCAAGTCAGACATTAGATGTGCCATAGCCTCATCCCTCTTTTGTTGAAGTAACTGCTGAGATGGACGTTGCGGAAACCGAATGGAAAGGTGAAGGGTGGAATCATCAGCATGTGAGTGGATAGGGTTAGATGTACAGCTTAGAAGGTCATTGATGAATAAAAGGAAGAGAGCTGGTGATAGGACAGAG
>JAGKTI010007750.1:3250-14893 GCA_018397915.1 Birgus latro | reverse complement strand
TATTATTATAAATTATTTTTATTATGATGAGCAATAATATTTTCGTAGGATATGTGTTGGGAAAATGACATGAGAAATAGCTACACACACACACACACACACACACACACACACACACACATTCAGTACTCAGGCGTCTCCAGAGACTATTGACTTACAGTTCAGTTGAATAAAAAGTTGGTGGGACTAGAGAGGTAAATGAGGTAGGTGAGGTAAGGTGAAAGAGGCAAAGGGATAAAATTAGTTGACTGAAGTGACCAAAAAGGGAGCTCTTCTGAGATAATTGAGGTGACTGAGGCAAACTAAGAGATACCAATGTAGTGGACGTGGAGATTTAACTGAAGTACTTGTAAGTGTGAAATAAGGAGATGTTTGAACGGCAAAAGAAGCAGGGACGGGAGAAGGTAGGAGGAAGAGGAAGAGAAGGTAGAGAAAAAGTGAAGTAAGATGAAATTGACGTTTGGAGAGTGGAGTAAGGTGAAGTAATTGAGGAGGTAAAATGATATAAGAGAGGCAAACGGTAGAGGGAGGACAGATAGTGGTAGGAATGATAGGGGTAATGATGATAGGTAGACTGAAAGATTCAGGGAAGTGTAAGAGGTATGCAGAGGAAACCAAGGTAGGCGAAGTGTTTTGTGCTGAGGTAAGAGGAGGAGGAGGAGAAAGAGGAGAAGGTAGGCACGTGACAAAGAAGAAGAAAAAGAAAAGGAAAGACAGAACTAAAGGAAACACGGATAAAGGAACAAGCCGGTAGTCTACGATGGCCAGCTCTAAGCAGACCAAGCTTTGGCGCACCTGATGTGCAAATTGTAGGTTGCACTGTCAGTGACCGGTGGAGAGTTTCAGTACTGAAAGTCATTTCTATATTGAGGTACTCCAATGCAACATTGTATCCACGAATCATGGCCCTGGCTTAATAATCTTCGGAGCCTTATCATTTCGCGTGAGCAATGTCGTAATTCTAACCCTTTTCATATTTTCTGCAGTTGATGACCTTTGACCCTGACCAGGCAGATACAAGTCATGCATGTACGAAGCACACTTGTAGTACTCATTAACGTCTATAAGTATGCAAAATTTCATTCGAGTTCATCTTCCCACTGTGGAAGCTTGAAATTCACGGAATGGCCCACCAGAAGTACACCTTCTAGGATGTGCTGCCAGCGACTGAAAGTGAGTTTCGAAACTAAATGCCATTTTTCTTAAATGGAGGTACTCAAGCACAACGTTACACCTAAGAATCATGGCGCTGGCTTAATAATCTTCAGAGTCTTTACATTTCGCGCAAGCACAGACGTGATTTTTGTTATTTTCACCATTTTTGCATTTGATGACCTTTCACCCTTGACCTGGCCAATGTAGCACATAGGTGTACAGAGGGAAGTTATAGTACTAGCCAATGTCTATAAACATGCAAACTTTTATTCAGTTTCACTGAACCACTAAGGAAGCAGGGGGACATTTTTAAAAACCTGTACTTGTTGCTAGTGACGCTGAGGCCAATCTTGTCAGGCTTGCCACTCGGAAACTAGAGGAATGAGAGAAAAATGGATGGCACATTTCTGATAGGAATGGCCTCAGGATTACGCCAGAAGAAGTCAGAGGCGTCTGTACCCATCAATAATGTTTCTAGAGCTCAAATCGAGAGAAATACGAAAACAGAGGGTTTTCAGTCGTTGCTAGGGAAAAAGAAGTTGTCTACCAATCAAAACCTTGCGGACACAACTAGGTCATAAGGTGGTCATTGTTTCCAAGCTTGGTCAGAATTGGTTTATTCTGAAGGGTAGAGGTGCCTGCCACAATTAAACAAGAAAGCAAGCAAGAGAATGTGACTAAGAATAAGGGCAGCATGAGTTAGCCAGTGAGAATGCATGGATGGAGCAGAGAAAAGATTGATAGAATGCAGAACGGAATGAATGAATATAGAAACGAAAATAGTGAGAAAGATAGGGGGGGAAAGAAAGAAAAGAAGAATGAAAATTATGACAAGAAAACAGAGAGGAGGGGGAGAGGAAAATATAGAGAAAAGAAGGAAGGGAGGAATGAAAAAAAAAGGAAGGAGGGAAACGATACAGAAAAGCAAAGGAATAAAGGGGAGAAAGGAAGAAAAGAGGGGAAGGAAATAATGAAGGAATTAAAGAAGTAAGAGAGAGAAAAGAAGGAAGTAAGGAAGGAAGAGAGGAAGAAGACTGAGAAAAGGAAGGAAGTGAACGACAAAAGGAAGGGAGGAGGAAGGAAGGAATAACTGAATCAAGAAGGCAAGGAAGGAAAGGAGAGAGGGAGGGAGAAATGGATGGAGGGAGAAAGCGAGAGAGGAAGAGAGGATGGAAGGAATGGGAAAAAAATGAAGGAAGGCAAGAAGAAAGAGAGGGGTGGATAGATGGAGGATGTAAAGAAGGAAGGAAAGAAGGATGGAGGAAAGGAGCAAAGGACGGAAAGAAGGAAGGAGGGAAAACAAGACGGGGGAGTGGAAGGAGCGAACGAAAGAAGTAAGGAAGAAGGGAGAGTGGAATTAAGGTAATAAACAGGAAGTAATGTAGGAAAAAAAGGAAGAATAAGGAAGGAATGAAGAGATTTAGGAAGGAAGGAAGGAAGGACAAAAATGAAAAAAAAAATGGTAGAAGGATGGACCCAAGGAAGGAAAATATGGAAAGATAGAAGAAGGGAAGGAATGAAGTAAAGAAGCAAATAAGCAAGGATGGAAGGAAAGAAGGAATGGAAAAAGGAAGGAAAAGTGGAGGAATGGAGGAGGAAATGGGGAAGGTGGGAAGGATAGGAGGAAGGATGACAGAGATGAAGGAAAGAAAGAAGGAAGGAAGAGAAGACCGAAGGAAGGAAGGAGAAAAGGAACGAACGAACGAACAAGAGAAGGAACGATGGAAGGAACGTATAAAGGGATGAATGAAGAAAGGAAGCATGGAAGGGAGAGAGAATAAAAAAGATGGAAGGGAGGAAGAAAAAGGATAAAGAAAGGAAGTGGGGGGGGGAAGAAAAGAATGAAAATTAGGAAGGATGAAAAAAAAGGAAGGGAGACAAAGAAGGAAAGGAGAAAGGATAAATGAGTACAGGAAGGAAGAGAAAAAGGTATTGAGGAAGGAAGGGAACGAGACAGAGAAAAGGCTAAGAAAAGAAGAAAGACGGGGAGAAGATAGGAATGAAGGAATTAAAGAATGAATGAAGGGAGAGAGAAAGGCAGGCAGGAAGGAAGAAAGGAAAGAAAAGAAAAAGAAATGATGGAAGAAAGATTAATGGTGGAGGAAGTCAGAAAGGAGGAAGGATAAGAAATGAATGAAGGAAAGAAGATAGGATGGAAGGAGGGAAGAAAGGAACGAAAGACCGAACGAGTGAAAGAACGAGTAATGGATTGTTTTTTTTTTAATACAGAGGATGAACAGACAAAGGAAAAAAAAATAATAATGTAACAGTTCGACTTGAACTGCTGTAGATTGAAGTTTGGGGGGAAACTATTCTGGGGAAGCGAGTTCCTGAGATGCATTTCGGGGAAAAAAAAGGATTTTGATGGGAGAAGTTCTGCAATATGGAAATTTAACAATACAGTCATCAGCGCTACTAGCTGACCCTTGTAGCACAGGGGAAGGCGTGGAGAGGTGGCACAATTGATGCAACTTCGTCTGAAAATTTTCCTAAAAGTATATATCTGTAAAATAATGCAAGGGATGCAACATTACTTCTTCCTTGAAGGGGAAGTAGTTCGTTTGTAACTGTAGGGTTATTAATTAACTTACAGCTTTGATTTCGATTTCCTCAAGTTGTTTTAGTGCAACATCTCCACACCCACTCCACAGTCTACACGGGTGAGCAGTATTCGAGCGGAAAGCGTCCATGAATCTTGTGAATTACAGCGAACTGCTCGTCAGTGAAGTAGTTGCGGATTCAGTACAAAAATCCAAGTTTGTCTGAAGCGATTATAGCAAGTGATCTAATATGAGAGGTCCAGATGAGGGTATTAAGTGAAACACAAAGAATTTCAGTACTTTATGAGATAAGAATATTATTAGCGCTGAAAGTGATATAGGAACAAAGCGATATGTGTCTGTTAGCAAGCTGAATATATTTGATTTTCCTAGCATTAAATGATACGGTGTTACTTTGACTCCCTTCACTGATCTTTGATAAGTTTTGATTTGCGGAGATTGCTGTACTGAGGTGCGAGATAGAGATATTAAACTCTGTTGCTGGGTGTCTAATGAGTCTGAAGGAATTGTGAAGTGTTGAGTCATCTGCAAATGAGTGGATGAGATGGATGACAGATAACAAATGAAGGAAGAAAGGAAGCATGGACGAGACAGATAAAACGTAGATGGAAATAAGGAAGGAGAGAGGAAATAAAGAAATGAAAGGATGGAGGGAAAAAAAAGGAAGGATGATAGAAATTAAAAAGGAACAAAAAAGAAAAAAATGACGGATAAATGAAAGTGAAATAAAATATGGTAGGTAGGAAGGAATGAAGGAACGAATAAATGAATGAATAAAAAAGAAGGATGAAAGAAGGAAGACAGGAAGGAAGGGAGTGTGGGAGGGAGGGAAGAAGGGAGGGAAAAGGAAACGAGAAAGAAACAACAGAAGAAAAGGGAGGAAGGAAGAAAAGACGACCAAAGGAAAAAAAACTATAAGATTGGAAGAAAGAAGGAAACGAGAAAGAAAAGAAGGAAGAAAGAAATGAATAAAGGAGTGAATAATAGGAGTGACAAAAGAAGGAGGGAATGAAAGACGCAGGAAAAGATAGAATGGAAGAAAGATGGAAGAAGGAAGGAAGGAAAGAAGTAACGAAGGAAGGTAACAAGAAATAAAGGATGAAAGTAAGGGAGAGAAACAGGTAAGGAGATAAGGAGGGAGGAAGGAAGGGAAGAAGAGAGAAGTGAAAGAAGACAACGAAGGAAGGAAGGGAGGAAAATTAAGAAAGAAAGAAAATACAAGGACGGAAAGAATGAATGAAGGATGGATGAGCGGCTAGGAGGAAGGAGGAAAGGAAGAGAATTAGAAAGATGTATGAAAGCAGAGAAAAGATTGAAGATTTGGTGATAAATGAAAAAAAAAATAGGAAAGGAGAGCATACTGAAGAAATGGAGAGCGAAACTGGAGGAGGGAAGGGAGAAGGACAGAAAATGAAGAGGGAAAAAAATACGTTGATTTTAGAACGAACGGAGTATGGATGATGGAAAAGAAAGAAGAAAAGAATGGAAGGAAAGAAGGCAATAAAGAAGGAGGGAAGAAAGAAACGATGGAATAATGGAAGAAAGAAAGGAAGGACGGAAGGAAGGAAAGCTGAATGGAAGGAAGAAACAAGTAGAAAAAAAATATAAATAAGGAAGGGATATGGAAATGAAGGGGCAAATAATATGAGGAACCGCAAGATACAGATGCAAAAATAATGATAAAATGGGTGGCCAGGAGAGAAAGGTGACAGATAACTGGAGGTAGGGAATGTACACCATATCTCTAGAAGGATGAGAGGAAGAGAGACGGGAAGAGTGCAAGTAAAGGAAGAGAGAGAGAGAGAGAGAGAGAGAGAGAGAGAGAGAGAGAGAGAGAGAGAGAGAGGAGGGGGTTGAGACACATACACCTCGGTATTGTAGCCACAGACACACAGCTATTACTACTACTACTACTACATTACAACACTACTACTACTGCTGTTACTACTACTACTACCTGTACTATTCTCTCTCTCTCTCTCTCTCACAATTCACTTTCCTCATCCTCCTTCTCTCTCCTTTCCTCTCTCTTTTCTTCTCTACCTTCCCCCCTTTTCTCCCTCTCCTTCTCCCTCTGCCCGTTTCTGCTTTTACAGCACTTTCTGATTATATTATCCTTAATTGCTAAAAACCAGGCGAGCGGACTCAAGTCAATGTAATTCTTCTAAGCGCACGCAACTTTTCACACACAAACTTCCACGCACGCGGCTGTGTGTTCACACGCATGTCTCAAAGCACACAGCTTTGCTCGCACACACAACTCTGCATGCATGCAAATTTTTAAGTTCATGCAGAGTTCTTTACGCCAAAGGAAGAATTTTCTAAATACATAAATGCCTACAGACGCCCATATTTCTCTACACACATACAGACATCCACACTGCAACAAGCTATCAGCCGCACACAACTTTCCGTTTGCCACAGGAAACTTCTTCGCGCAAGCACACAAACCTACACACGCCCACTGGTCTCCAAGTGCACGCAGACTTCCACATGTACACAAAATCCACACTTCACAATCTATATAACAAGCACATACACACTTTTCACAAGCTCACAAGCTTTTCACATGCACTTCCACATGCTCAAAAATCTCCATACATGTTTTGCAAGCGTCCACTCTCAAATAAACGTCAACACACACGCATGCACACTCTAGCGCACGAATTTATTGTCGCCGTAAGATATATAGTGGAACCCTTATATGCAAATTTGCACTGAAATGTGTCTGTTACCCCTTTCATGGTCGCCTCGAGTCTCGTAATTTATTCCCGGTTGTAAGTACGTACTGTAGCTGCCGGCCTGCACAATACTGACATTGGTGTGTAAGTGTAGAGTACCATACACGCTCAAGCCAAGTTTTGCGGTTCATGAAGAACAGCTGATCCGTAGGGTCAATGCACACAATTTACTATTAGTGGAGATGTGAACCGACATCACCCAGTGCTTCACGCATGGCTATAGGTGTGGCCGGACTCTGGAGTGTATATTGAGAAGTGCATGTGAAAACTGTGTTGTAGTGGCTGTGTGTGTGAGTGTGTGTGTGTGTGTGTGTGTGTGTGTGTGTGTGTAGGTGAGTGGGTGGGTGTCATCACGGGAACGTGGTTAGCGTGGGAATAGGTCAGAACACGTGAAGGAATATTATGTTTCGCTTTCTTAAATGATCACTGCAGGAGAGCATCGAACCTAGCCTAGACCCACAAGCTGTAGATTTGTGAGATGTATTTATAACCCACGAAAGCTTTAACTGACCATACCACTGTATGTGTATATTTAATGTCCTCTTGACTCGTAAAACTAATGAGAACGTCAACAACATATTGGAGTACCGTAAATATTACAGTGACAAATTATGAGAAAAAAACTACCAGTGATAATAGGTCTGTTATAAATGATTGGTTGTCGTTAATAATGGTTAGGATCCTATATAATAACGGCCTGTGACCACTGAGCTTCCAACCTGTGTAAGATAGTCAAACAGCTACGCAAAGGTTACAAGACTAAAAGAATTTGTCAGATCTGCATTTCCACTAACTCAAACCCCAAGTGCGCTCATCCGTCACTGACTTAAGTCGACAATTTCACTCAGTCTCTTCCCTTCACTTAATGTCACTTAGACCTACGCTGAATAAAACTGCTTTGAGACGACAAGGCTAAAATGAAGAAGTCACCATCGCTGTGTAGGAGATATACTATAAGCCCAGGGACAGGGACACAACCTGTATTTTGTCATGGGGGGTGAATTTCGGTTGTTATATTTCTTGAGATGCAGCTTGATGGATATTATCATAAGAGTGTTTAGATTACTAAAAGAAAGAGTCTGGTGCTAAATAGCTGAGTAGGCAACCCAGGAAATATTAAGTAATAACAGAGTGAATGAACACAAATATAAATAAATGATTAGATGACTACCGTGGGTGTATTTAGGATTGTAGGAAACAAAAGTAAATATCTTTTGTTCAGAATACTGAGAGGGAAGGAGAAGGAGGAGACGTTTAAGAAAAAATAGTACCGTTGTATGGGTCAGCAGGATCCTATGCAGTATTTGTTAAAACTTAAATATTTTGTCAAAAGATATGTACTTTTAGATAGGTCATATCCCCTTGCGAGGGGTTCCACGGGATAAAATGGATATTCTCCTGATAAGACAATGGAGGAGAAGCTTTTCCACCAACCTGCAGCGCCAAGAGTCGCATTCCATCCTTCACTGTCTTAAGAATCCCTGTCTCTATCCGTCCTCTTACCTTCACATAACGTGATTGGGTCCCGAGCCCTTCATAAAATGCGCACCATATCCCCGGGGGGTTCCTAGCTTTCCATTATTATTTCACCCACCAAAGAAAAACTTCATCTGATTCAGCTTTGCTCCATCATTTCATTATTGCCTTCTCCTGACACTTTTATTTAATTTAGGGCATATCTCTAGTGCTGGAGAAGTTAAAGATGGTTTTATATACAGTATATAGCTTGTTGCTGAGTGGTTTTGAAAAATGTATAAAATCAGTCGATTAAAGAAACTGTTGAGTTACCCCAGTCTCTCTGCCTTGGCGGACCTATCAACCGCAGGCAGGCAACTGCCTCAGCAGAGCCCTCTCGTGCTGGGAACCGATGCTTTCCTTCGCGGGGAAAAGTGTGACGGTTTGGTTCCTGGATGGACGCAGCATTTGAGTCCCTTTTTTCTCTCTTTCCCTTCTCTTTCCTTCCTCCCTCCCTTCCATCTCTCCTTTTTTCCGTCCTGTTTTCCACTTTTATCCTCCTTCCTTGCATCATTCTCCCCTTCCTCCTTTGATCTCCCAATCCTTTCTTTCTTCGTTCTTTTCTTTTTTCCCATCCATTTATTCTTTCCTTCCATCCTTCCTTTCATGTTTTTTTTCCCCATTGTTAACTTTTTTCCATAGTTTCTGTCCTTGATTTCTTCCATTTNCTTTCTCTCTCTATCCCTCCCTCCATTTCTCCCTCCTTTCCTTCTTCTTTTCTTTTTGTCTTCCTTCCATCCTTCCATTTTCCTTCCTTCCTTCCTTCATTTATTTATTCATTTTTCCCTCTTCCTTCCATTCTTTCTTCTTTCCTCAGTCTCCTTCCTCTTTCCTTCCTCCTTTTCTTCCTACCTTTCTGTGTTCATTCCTCCTTTCGTTCAGTTCTTCATTCTTTTCTTCTGGGTTATATACTTCCTCTCTTCCCTTTTTCCTTCCGTTTATGTATGTCCTTCCTTCCTCCCTTCCTTCCTTCCTGTCTCCCTTCCAATACATTCATTCATTTATCTCTCCCGTCCTTCTTTTCTCTCTTTCCTCGCTCACTACTTTCATCATTTTCATCCATCTTTTCATTTTTGTTTTATCTCTCTCCTTTCCTTCCTTTAATCCTTCATTTTTTTCCTTCCCTTCATCTTCTTCATACTCTGCCCAGCTCATGCTTCCTTTCCTCATTCCTTCATTCATTCCTTTCCTCGTTCTTTGTTGGTTCCTTCGGTCGTTCCTTCATATCTTCATTCCACCCTTTTCCTTCATTCCTTTTCTTATATCGGCCCTCTCTTCCTTCCTTCATTCATTCCGTATTATCCATCCTTATATCCTTCCCGCCTTTCTCATTTCATCCTCAACTCCTCAACTTTTCCCTCTTTCTTTTTTAATTCCTTTCTTCTTTCCTCCCTTGCTCGCTTGTTAGCTTCTTTCTTTCCTTCCTTCCTTTTCCCCATTCTTCCTTCAGTCCTACCACATTATCCTTCCTTCTGTATTTTCATCGTTTTCTTCCTTTCATCATTCTTTTTCTCTTTATTCGTACATTACTTTCATTCTTCTTACCTCATTACCTTCCTTCCTCTCTCCCTTCTGTTCTTCCTTCCTTCCTTCCTTCCTTCTTTTTTCCTTCCTTCATTTCTTCCATTCTTGTTTCGACCGTTCCATATTTTCCTTCCTTGGATCCTTCCTTCTGTCTTCTCTTCACTTTGTTCCTTCCTTCCTAATTTCCTTCATTCCTTCTTTTTTTCGTGCATTACTTCCGTCTTATCTCATTACCTTCCTTCCAGTCTCCCTTCTGTTGTTTCTTCCTTCCTTCCTTTAGTTCCCTCCTTCCATTCTCCTTTCTTTTCTTTCCTACTTCCTTCCTTCCTTATTTCCTCCACCCTTCCATCCTTCTCCTCCTTCCTTCCTTCTTTACTTCCTCCTTCCATCCATCCATCCATTCTTCTTCTCCTTCCTTACTTTTTTCTTTTTATCTTTTTCCTTCCATCCTTCCTCCATCCCTCCCTTCATTCCTTTATTCCCTACTTCCTTCCTTCATGTATTCATTCATTTATTCCTCATTCCTTCCTTCCGTCTTTAACTTCGCTCTTTTCTCACTGCCTTCCTTTTATCCTTCCTTCCTTCTTTCCTGTCTTCTTTCTTTCTTTTATTCCTTCATTATTTTCTTAGTTTCTTTTCTTACCTTCTCCTTTTTATCTCTTTCTTTCCTGTTTCCTTTTCTTCCTTCTATTCTTTATCTTTATTTATTCATTCCTCCCTCCATTCCCTCTGTTCTCTTCACCTTCCTTCACCCTTCTTTCTTATTCCTTTTGTCACATTAGCAGCCTTTTCTTTTCATTTTCTTCCCCTTCCTTTCTCACTCCCTTCGTTTATTTATTTATTCTTTCCTTCCTTCTTTCCATTAGTCTTTTCTCTGTCCCATTCGTGCATCCTCTATTCCTTTGCTCGTGTTTTCCTTCGTTCCATCTGTCCTTTATTTCCTTTTATCTTCCCCTCATTCCTTCCTTCGTCCAATATTTTTCTTTCTTACATCCTCCCTTCCTGCCTCTTTCCTCCCCCATTCTTCTCTCTCGTTTCTTTTCTTTTTTCTGATTTTTTTCCCGATTTTCCTTCTTTTCTCCCTTTCTTGCCTGTTTTCTTCCTTCCTTCCTTCTTTCCTCCATCTTTTTCTTCCTCCCTTTCTTCCTTTCTTTCATCGTTTTAATTCCTTCCGTCCCTCCTTCTTTTTTCCTCCTTCCTTTCCTTTTCCCTTGCTTCCTTCCATCCCTTCGTCAGTCCTTCCTTCCCCCCTTCATTTCTTCTCTTCCTTCCGTCTTTCCATTGTTTCTCCGTCCTTCTTTCATTCCTTTTTCCTTTAGTTCTATCATTCACTGTTTATTTTCTTTCTTTTCCTTCCCTTTTCTTTCCTCTGTCCTTCCGTCCTTGTTCTTCTCTTACTTCTTTCCCATTCTTCCCTTCTCTCTTTTTTCCTTCCTTCCTTTCCTCCCTCCTTCCCTAATTCCTTGCAACTTCCCATCCGTTATCCCTTCCATCTTTCTTCCCTTCCTTCCATTCGTTTATTCATTTTTTCTCCCTTTCTTCCTTCCCCCCTTTTTTCATATTAGTTTCATTGTGTCTTCCTCTCTCCTTGTCACTGGACTAACTTCTTCGTCCACCCTTACTCTATTGCATTTCTCTCTCTCTCTCTGTCTAACTCCTATTTCTCAACCAAACATATCTGTTTGGAATATGAGAGAGAGAGAGAGAGAGAGAGAGAGAGAGAGAGAGAGAGAGAGAGAGAGAGAGAGAGAGAGAGAGAGAGAGAGAGAGAGATGTCTTATTAACCCTAATTCTGAAGATCATTCATGGAACACACGCAGACTCCTTCATCCTGCATCCCATGTAACAAGTGTAGTCAGCAACGGTACAGAAAGATGAGACATGTTTTATCATTAATACGTGATTCAGAATCTACCGTCAATTATTTGCGGGCTTGCTAAAACAATCTCACTCAGAGGTCGTGTTTTCTGGATCATTTGACTCTCTTTCTAATGCGTTAAATCATCGGGTATTAACTCGAAGATAGTAATTAGGTAGAATTCCCTCCTCTCTCTCTCTCTCTCTCTCTCTCTCTCTCTCTCTCTCTCTCTCTCTCTCTCTCTCTCTCCACACACACACACACACACACACACACACACACACACACA
>JAGKTI010007749.1:3298-15070 GCA_018397915.1 Birgus latro | reverse complement strand
TTTTTTTTAAGCTTTTGCCAGATTTTTAAAATTGAAGGAGTTAAGACCTTACTTTATTTCATTCATCTGTTACGTCTCACTCGTCTGTTTACATCTTCCTTCACCCTTTTACATCTGTTTCATTCATTTTGGTAAGTCTCCAGTGAATGCAATTTTGTGAGAGATGGTTGCATGAATAAAATACAGTACGTCATTGCCATCCGTTCAGTTTTGAGAATATTTGCACTTAGATGTTATTGAGTACCGAATGCATTTTTAAGAAACCCGTAGAAATTTGAGTGTGCAATTTTGAAGTTACTGTGGTTTTTGAAATTTGATCTGGGTTTTCGAATATCGTGTCTCAATCCTTTGTTCCCGCGGATGGAAACAAGAGCGCTTTTTTTTTTTTTTCGGTCTTGCCCCGTTGCGAGTTACGGTAGTGGGACCTTTGGGGTTGTCAAGGTAAGAAAAAGGTTAACCAGGCTGTACTGTTGACTGGAGAGAGAGAGAGAGGAAGAGAGGGGTCTAGTTGTGATTGTGTAAATGGATGTGGGTATGGGTGGAAGTGATTGTTAGAGAGTTGATGGTATGAATGTGTGTTAGTGTTATTGGTGGCAGTGATTTGTAGTGTGTTTGTGTGTGTGTGTGTGTGTGTGTGTGTGTGAGAGAGAGAGAGAGAGAGAGAGAGAGAGAGAGAGAGAGAGAGATAGCGTTTGTTTTTTCACGGTGCAAAGATTTGATCATAACCAGGCAATAACTGTCCAAGGTTACGAGATAATTATGCTGTCAGTATTTACCGGTTTGGAAGCTGCCGTTTCGAGTTTGCATTTTAATTCTGTCTGCGGGAGCGTTTGTCTGTTTATTTTGACTCGACAGTTATATTCAGCTTCAGGAGAGACTGATAACTGAAAGGGTTAGTAAAGGCTTGATAAAGTAGGACGGGAAAAGGGGGAAAAGAAATATTGATATGTTCAGGGTTATATAATTTCTTCAGCTAATTCAACTCGAGGACGTGATTTTTGGTTTATTCTTAATGCTGGGGGGGATTTGTCATTATTTTTTTTTCGTCATCATCATTTACTACATTACTCAAATTTGCCGTTGTGATAATTTGTATTTAAATAGATATCGTACTTATTACTCATTTCAATTTGTTTTTCTCTTGTACAGGATATAATTATTATTGCTTTATCATTTTACTTTTATATAGAAGTCTTGCCATTTTTCAGTGTGTGTGTGTGTGTGTGTGTGTGTGTGTGTGTGTGTGTGTGTGTGTGATGTAACAGTGGATCGACGTGTGCCGGAGTGCCCACTGCTCGAGTAGGTCAGAGGAGGGGAGGGGGTACCCTTAGCTGACCTTACACACACCACCGGTAATGTGGGGTGACGGTCAGGTTTTTGTTATACCCTCCACACTCCACTTCACTACACTCCTCTCTCTTGAGCAACATCTGACGTACTACTGCTTACTGCCGCTTGCTTTACCTGATGTTTAGTCTTTCCCTCCTTTATTGGCCACTGGGTACTTCTTACGTTTCCTCGTTACCTTATTCCATTCCATCTTAAGACCCTCACTGTTCCTGTCAGCAGCTTTAGTTGCTGTCGTTCCTTTCTGCCGTCTTCACTTGGGTCACTGTTCCTTATTTGCCGTGGGGTTCATACATGTTACATTGTTTGCTGCTTTAGTTATCGTTACTCTCCATTCCATCAAGTGTCTTAGCGATCAGTTAATTCTCCTTCACTTCCACACGATTCGGTCACTTTACACGCTGCCTTTGCCATTTCCATACGGGACGTCTCTCTGTAGTTTTTGTCTCGTCGCTTATTGCCACTTGTTTGAATCAGTTCTCTGCCTGTTTGCCTAGTTAGATGCATCTTATGTGTGCCATCATTTCCTTGCACGTATTGCTTTGAATTTCTTGCACGTACCTTCTGATTTATGAGGCTGTTGCTTGCGAGTTCTTTATCTCTTATGTGTATCTAAAAACGTCTTGTATTTCTTTTTCTTCACGGTCCAGTATAATTCAGCTTGTTTATTGCCTGCCAGTGAACCGTTTCTGTATTGGGTCAGACTGTATGCGTTGTGGAAAATAATAAGTTCTTTGTTTTTGTGCTTTAGTAACAGTTCATATCCGTGATTGATACTTGTTGGCAGTTTCCTAGTGTTGGTGAATTCCCTGCTAATTAAATCCCACGTGACCTTTAAGTGACCTTTGCGGCTTCCTGTTATGTAAGGTTGTGTCTGACGATGATAAGTGTTGGTGGCGGCTCATCTCTAGTGCTTCCTCTGTTTTACCCAGCCACTCTCGCTCCTTCACTGTTGTTTCCTCTTCACTACCTGCTGTGCCTCTGGGCCTGATGAGTGGCTGACTAACCTTTACTGACCCCAATAAAAGCAACTGTGTAGGCTGCTCCTGGTTTAGTCTTCTGGTATCCCACGTCCATCTTGACTAGTGCTTTTTTTTAATTGACATTAAGCAGTTGATTGGTATTGAGGTTGCCTTCCGTTCTAAGATATCCGGATCCTGGGTCTGAACACATCCCTGGCGGACATTTAAAGTTGGTGCTTGAAGTATTTATTCACACTTGTGTTCGTACCGGTGACGATCTATAGTTTCTGCACATTCTGAAGCATCCAGATGTTACAACACTTCTGCTTTCACATGCAGCGCTCCCCTTAACTCACAGCTTTGCGATTCGTACCGTACCAAACTTGCTTTGGGATGGGTTGATTCTGGCATATCATTCCCCCCCCCCCCTTGAGGTTCCGGTCTTGCGTTGGTTCAAATATGGTCAAAGACCGTAATGGTCGAATTGTTGTACTTCTACCTCTAGTCAGTTATATTGAGTTTAGATTCAGGGTATTGAATGGGTTCGGAAGTATCCCGTAGTACGATGTCTGTTTTTTTCATGGTAACGCTTGAGTATTTTAAAGGGCGTATTGACGACTGGGGGAAAAATAAATATTGTACTAATTTGGTTATTGGTAATATGTAACTGTTGATGGATCATTTCTAAAGTTGCTTGGGAATCTGAGGTGCAGGTTCTAAACGGGTACGAGCATTTTAGGCTTCCTGTCATCGCATGTCATTACCTGTACTTAGCGACCTTGAGAATTCGTTCTCGATGTCCAGCACTCGACACGCCGCACGCCAGCAGATGCACTCACTCATAAATGTCTCTCACTGCACAGGCGTCCTCTCTCGTTTCGAAACTCCATGAACACATGTTTATAAAGATCCGTCTTTGTTAGATTACCGGTAGTATACTGTAAGTAGTTATTTGCTCTTCGTGCCCATGTCTCGTTACCACATGTATTCTCCCCTCTCCATCTGCAGCCTTCTATCAGTATCTGCCTGTGTATCTGTGGTTGGTAAAATTCAGAAAATTTTTCATGTTTAATTCGCGATACCTCCCCCTTCTCTCATATCTAGATAGATAAAGATGATATTTCATTCATATTTTACCACTTTTCATTGCCCCTCTACCGACCATTCCGTTTTAATTTGGTATTAGCTATATTTTATCTCGCCTTTCTTATCTTGCCTTATCTCCGCTTATATCACCGTACATCCTCCGTTTCCGTTTTGCCCTTTTCACCATTCTTTCATCCTTCCGTTTCTTTGCTGCCCTTCCTTTCGTAACCCCTCGAGTCCACGTGGTTATTCGTAGTTCAGTAAAGAAGACCTGCAGTGCCTTGAAAAAAGTGGATACGTATATGTTCACTGAAGGATTGAATCCCTGCCTCCCCCTTCCTTATATACGGTACTTAATCATCTTCCATCCAACCATACTTTCCCACTTCTCACTGTCCACCTCAACATTATCCATACAAACACCTGTCCACTGAAAACCTTGTCGCTTATTCATCTACGTATTCCCCACCCACGCCTCGCTCATCCACCCCTTCCTCACCCATCCACCCATGCTCTCATTCAGCCTCTCTTATCTGTATCTCACCCATTCCTCATACTTCATCACCTGTTCCCCATCCATATACCCACATCCGTACCCCTATTCTCATCCACCCATACCCTTCTGTCATCACCCACACTCTCATCCATACTCATTCATCCACCTCGTATAAAACTGGCAGCCATCCAACACCCATTCCCTGTCACCTTCTCTTCCTCCTACTGGACCTTTACGGACCTCGATTGACAGCCAGAAAAAGTGTGTGTGTGTGTGTGTGTGTGTGTCCTTTACAAGCTAGCGAGGCATGGCGCGTCACAACCCTTATCTTGTGTTGACATCCGGCCCAGCCCAGGCCAGCCCTCAGCCCAGCACTAATATAGCCCCACTTTTTTTTTTATCACACACGTACACAAGCACATTATAGCACATGCATGCACATACCTATATACAGGTTATATGTATGCGTATGCAGTCACGTACACACGAGAGAGAGAGAGAGAGAGAGAGAGAGAGAGAGAGAGAGAGAGAGAGAGTCTTATTACAATGCATATCTGTAAAAAAAGTTATACGTACATATTTCACTCGTTCACACACACGAATCAGATCACTCTAGTTTACCCTCCGCCGGTTATCCGTCACGTACATACGCACACACATTACCTAGGTTATCACAGTCACACCTGCATAGACACCCTGCTTCATAATCCAACACACACACACACACACACACACACACACACACACAATCAAGGGAAGTACCTGTGTAGTGGGGTTGTGCAATTTCACTTACACTGGCATTGTTGTCTTTTACTCTCTCCTTTTATCAGTTTTTTTTGGGGCTGGTCTTGTGTTATCTCTGTATTGTCTGCTTTTTTGCTTTATACTCTTAATACCTTCTCTATGATGTCTTGTTCACTTTGACCAGGCGACCAAGAGTATTTTATTTCACCAGTGATAAGTATCTTAGTGGCGAAGGGGTTATTTTAGGCAATACAGGGTGGCCCTTATATAACAATCCTTTACTCCGCCCGGCGATTTTGTCTTCCCACTGTTAAACCCTCGCCCACACCAGCAGCCTGAGCCGTCCCCGCAGCTCTAGATAACACCAGGTGACTTACTAGTAGAGTGCTATTTTCGGATCACCCTATATTAAGGCCTT
The DNA here is from genome assembly GCA_018397915.1 of Birgus latro. Classification (NCBI taxonomy): domain Eukaryota; kingdom Metazoa; phylum Arthropoda; class Malacostraca; order Decapoda; family Coenobitidae; genus Birgus; species Birgus latro. The sequence goes on along the minus strand of JAGKTI010007749.1, from coordinate 10,017 downwards.
CAATTAAAAAAAAAAAAAAAAGGGCTAATCAGATTGAGATTTTTTTTCCCCCGCATGTGCTGTGTACTGATTATAACTGTTCCTGTAAGTTGGTGGGCTAATGTTTAAATCTCACTCATCCTATTTGTCCCTGCTGATCGGTTTGCAAGGTTAAGTTAATTAGGCGTAAGGCAGGTCAGTGTTTGTGGTTTTCAGGCTTCTTCAGGATAATTGTGTGTGTGTGAAGGTTATTTTTCCCCCGGCAGACCAGGTTCTTCGTCTCCTTCGTAATGACTTTGATGTTTAAAGTCCCTAGATAAGTAAATCGATTCTCTGATAGATTCTTAGACAGGATAAATAGGTTGATAGATTGTGGGGTAGATATATTGTTTTCCCCTTCCAGCTAAGGCTTTCCCCCTGCACCACCACCCTGTTTGCTGGTTGATGTTGTAATGCGTAGAATACAACTCGGGTCTTTATGTCAGCCGCGGTAATCTAACCTTGCCAGCTTCCTTCCTGCCTCTCTCTCTCTCTCTCTCTCTCTCTCTCTCTCTCTCTCTCTCTCTCCCCACCCCCCCACACACCCCCCCACACACACACACACACACACACACACACACACACACACACACCACCCCTTAACTTTATCTTCCCCTCCCCTTACCTCCATCCCTCTGCTCCATCCTCCCCTCACCCCCCCACCCCCCTTACCTTGCCACTCAGCTTGCAATCAGATGAAGCCTTGCAGTCAAAGTGGGTAGGCTATGTGTGCCACTTTTATTCTGGTCGACTAAGTGCGGAATGAGGTTTGCACATTTTTTCCCCCCTCACTTCCCGAGGTTTGACGTGGGCTAGTAGTGGTGTGTTCATCTTAATTTGGAGGAGTTGATTTTCCTTTTTGCACTTTGTTTTACCCTTGTGCAGTGGCAGAATCGTGAAAGGCACCTTCCTGATGCTCTTATGTTGTTACCACGTCAGCAGTCAAGGTGGAGAGATGGCAGTTCTGGGCCTGGTTTAAGTGCAGAAGGCATAGTGTGTTGGTTTAACAGTGCAGTGAATTTTCAGGTGATAATACTGGAATTGAATGTGTAGGTATAACGTCCATGTTGGTGCGAATATTTGGTTTGTAGTGAAGAATTTCAGCTGTGGTTAGTGGCTTTGTCATGTCATGCGAGAAAAGAGGAAAACAGAAGGGGGGGAAGTCACCTTGTGGAAGCGGTTATAAAAAAAAAAGGTAATAGTGAAAGGTGTGCGATGCTGAAGGTTAATCACTTCGCTACGATGACGTATTTTTCACTTGTCATGCTACCACCAGGCTTTTATCCTACGCGGGAAGAGACGGAATAGGATAGGTTGGGTAATATACAGCCCCCGTCACAACGCAGCTCCTCAAGCTATCTAGGACTGAGGTAACGTCAAGAATAAAAATAAAACAGTGGCGGGAAGCGGTAATGAATGTATTGGCTGACGTTAAAGATGTGGCTAGTGTTTGGGGTTTCGTAATCCGAAGGTGTAAGAAATACTGAGTCTGACAGTGTATATGTTAAGTACCGGTAGTAGTAGTGGTAGTAGTAGTAGTGGTCGTAGTAGTAGTAGCAACCCTGGCTCATCTGAATGTGAACGCAGTGGATTGGAGGCTGGAGTTGCACCTCTGCTGTTTACCATCCTCCTTTCGAGGGGATAGGAAGGAAGTTGAGAGATGTTTATATAATGGGGCATTTCCACCACCATAAACAGGGGTGCCACTACACGAAGGCGTCCGTCTCACGCCCATATAAGTTACGAGTACGTAATGTTTAGTGCGTAGCAGAAAATTCCACGGTCTTAGCTGTGAATTGTTAAAGCTGCTGTAGAGGTAGTGTTTGTGAAAGCTTTAACATTTCACTTTATTTAATATTAAAGTATGTGTGTGTGTAAATAAACTTCAAGGTGTAAAATAAAACAACTTGAGAGCTATGTAGTTTAAAAGGCCTCGGTAGCTGTTATACGTGGTGTTTTAACTTGTAGGTAGTAAGGTATGTGTGTGAAGTATACGGTGTAAATAACTTAATATGTAATAAATGTAAATAACCTGTAATGCTTCTAAAAAAAAATCATTCGGGAATAAAACTGTACCATTTAGAACATTAGTAAAGATCTCAGTGCTGTTGTGAATACGGTTGGAATTAAGTGCAGTTTATATATTACGTAAATCCTCTTTAATGTATAGTGTTAAATATGGTATGGTTATGTGCAAAATTAAGCTATCCTGAATTAATAGGGCTTCAACTGTTGCTCCCGCCCGCTGACGCAAATTGTGTTGTTAGTGGTAGTTACGGGGAATGGTTACAGGTAGTTAGTGTGTGTGTGTGTGTGAGAGAGAGAGAGAGAGAGAGATTGGTTACGAATTTAGGTTAGAGGTTTAAGTTTTGTTGTGAGAGAGAGATACCAGTCAGCTGCGGTTTTGAGTTACGTAATTCCAATCAGCGTGGATGACGATGCCTGTGTATTGATTAGGTTAGAGAGATCAGGTTGGCTAATGTTGTGTAGTTAGTCATGATTATATATATTGAAGTTAGAATAAGATGCCAGTGTTGTTAAGTATGCCACTGTAAAAGGTAACCCCTTTAGTCCTAGGGGCTTCCTTAACTGGGGGGGAGAGGGGAGTCCACCACCACCTCATCCCAAACACAACACACAGCAGCACACCATATACCGCACCACACCACCACCTACAGCACAGCACACCACAGCACATCATACCATACCACACCGCACCACTAGCCAGACTTCTTTCCAGACCTAAGGATATTGAGACCGTAACAAGAGCACAGTTGAAAAGACCGCCATACTGAAGGGGCGAGTGAAAATACATTGTTGAAGAGAGTAAGAATGAATGTTTGATTATGCTTACTGTATGATGAATGATTTGTTAGATACAGTCACGGTATGCTATTCACATTCCTCTGCGTATTAAGCTGAGATAATTTGATGAATGTTAGCATACCATACACTTTATACAGATGCCATAAATACGGTACAATGGATAGCTGGGTTGTTTAACAGTTAGGTGGTACTGGGGGGCTGAGATAAAATGGTGTTGATGTGGCTGGTGTTAAGTTGTGTGTGAGTAATTGTTACCATGTATGCAGATTGCTTATTAGTACCGCTTGTTAATCCCCCTAAGTAATGACCCCAGGGATTTAATTGAAGCACAGTGTGATTCTCATTTTATATTGCGCATTTTTAACGTGGTTGCCGAACTCCTTCAACCCTAAGACGTATTATTTATCTCGGAGGAGGCGTTTGGAGGTGAGCTGGTTAGTGTAATGTTTCCGACCCTCTAGTTCCAAGTCTCTCAGGTGGAATAAAATCGTTTGGTGATAAAAGAGAATCAAGTCATCCACCTGAATAACGGAAAATGAATAGGTCTTTCTCTCTCTCTCTCCCTAAAGATAGGTAGATATTTAAGGTACCGTAAATAAACAAATATATAAAACACCAGATTCAAAGCTGCCCTTCTCTTTATTTACCATTCCCTCAGACATTTCCCCTCCTCCCACTCCTTTGGCAGCTGTCTTAACGAGGCTGTTTGCTGTTGCTGTCTGCCGCCCTTTGTGAACGTTGGAAAAAAAAAGGCGAATGTTGACAGTTTGAGGTGGCGAGCGTATTGTTGCTGTGGATTGATGGTGACGTGGTGTTATGATGGAGTTTTGCTGTTAGGATTGTGGATGACTAAGATTTGGTGTTTTAAGTTTGTGTGTGTGTGAGAGAGAGATATATAATGTGTGTGAGTCTGTGTGTGTGTGTGTGTGTGTGTGTCTGTGTGTGTGTGTGTGAGAGAGAGTGAGTCTGTGTGTGTGAGAGAGAGAGAGAGTCTGTGTGTGTGTGTGTGTGTGTGTGTGATCTAGGTAGTGGCAGCAGCAGGCTTACGACCCCGCCTCGACCCTCACGCACTCCCAATGTATAAAAAATTACATAAACCCGCCACAAAATGACAGCCCCCCTTCCCCCCTTCGTCCACCCCGAAGAAAAAGAAAAAAAGGTGCGCACCATGTAGGACCATGTTAAAGTGCACCGTAGGAAGGGTAGTAGGGAAATAAGTGTACCTTTCCTGACAAATTTAATGAAGTACCGTTCCTAACGAATGTAATGATTGTGGTATGTTCTTATGTATAAAGTGATAGTGAAAATATACGGCATGTAGCAAGTAATGATAGTGATGTGTTAGGTGATTATATTTAGTCTGTTTTGAAAGTACATCTAAATAGTATTATATAAAAAAAATACGGAACATCTACTATAATACGGTACTATATTGGCTCGTATTGAAAGTTGTCTTATGTATACTGTTCTTGAAATAGCAGCTGCATATATTTTGGTGATCATGTTAGACTATATTGAAATTTTTAATGTGAATGATATGGAGTAATTATGTAAGCTGACAAATGGCGTAATGGTAGTGGTGTGCGGGCCCATAGTGAAAGTACGGTTAAGGGGAATCATTATCTACCCATTTCCTTCTGAAGAACATGTACAACTGGCGAAATACAGTGAAAACCCATATCTTTAGTGGTGCATGTTTCAGAGGATTTGATTTTTCCCGCTGTGTGTTCGTTCAGATCTGGGATGATACCTGTGTGCCTCTCTCTGTACGCCATGGAAGAACTGGTATGGAAGATAACAAATAATTTAATGGTAGCCTAATGATTGTTTTATGTGATAATTGAAAGTATGGTCGATTGGTTCCTACGTGCCTGTGTGATTTCCAGGTGGGTGGGGGGGGGTTTCCCTTTTAAAAAAAAAAAAATGAAAAATGTGGCCTGTACCGGTTCATTAGATAAGCAGGTGGAAATTGGATAAAGTTGATGTATGGGTGAATTGATGTAAATTTTACGGGGTAATCAGTGTGTAGATAATTATCTCGAATTGGCTTGTTAATAATGCATGACTCGGTGTGCATGCGTAATTATGTAATGGTAAAATAATACATGTATAGTATGGTTACCTGGGGACTTCAATGGCGCTTTGAGGTTTGGAACACATGAAGATATTTGGAATGCTCTTTATACCTTGCGTCTGTTTTCGGTGACGTATGTACATTATAAACTGGTATTTCTCATTAACGTGGGAAAATAATGCGACAATCCCCCCACAAAATAATAATAATAATAAATAAAACGTTGAACCAGATATATTGATTAGGTCAGGCTTCATCCAACTTGTACATCATTCACATTATTTTCGCGGAGATTTTCGTCCTTATGAGACTTATTTCACGTAGAGAGTGAATTTGACAGTACTGCGGATCTCTACACTCTTTCTACGGCGTTTCTTCGTGACCAGCACCATAATTTAATCTCGACAGCTCAGCATTGAAGATGAAGCTGACAGAGGCTCGGTATATATATATGTCTCTTCCCATTGATGATGATGCTTTCTGATACGATGTGTTAGGAAGGAAAGTGACACATGCTCAAAAGTGTGGAGCAGACGAAGGAAAGTGACACATGCTCAAAAGTGTGGAGTAGACGAAGTGGAATAGTACACGATATATTGTTTGCAACTGTACCTCTCAACGGAAAGTAGCTTGATATGACGTTAACAGCTTACATATACCGGTACATGGTAGATATATAAAGTGTGTACAGGTAATGCATGTCAGTCATGGTGGGGGGGCTGGCAGTTGTTGAGTCACGCCCTTGCTCACGAATACCTCTCTCTCTCTTTCTCTCTCTCAGGTGTATGTGTATGTGTGTGTGTGTTCTTTATAATCATCATTATCGTCAGCCATTGCAGGTACACTGTTGAACAAAGTCCTCTCCGAACCTTCTTCACGAATTCCATGACTGAGCCGATCTCTTCTAGGTTTTGACTGCTAACTTCCCTATCTCATCCCCACCTCCTGTCTGGCCTTTTCCTGCAGCCGTACGTGTGGAATCTGTTGGCAATCAATAAGCCTCTAGTCTCATCGGTTTTCTCTTATTCTTGCCAGCTGACGTGCCCACCTCAATTTCTGTTATAACTTCTGTGTCTTTGGCTTTAGTCTCACCCAAGTCGATCTCCTGCCGCAAAGATATTCCCAACATTGACCTTTCCCCTGCCCTTTGAGAACAGATTACCCTACTGTAGTTTTCTCCAGATCTCACAATCGTACGTCATAGTTGGGATTATACGCTTCATTATATATATACTTTTCGTTTCATACAGACTGTTTCGGGGATTAAACATTCATTTTACCTTTCTCGCGTCATACACACTGGCAGCTGGGATTATACGTTTTATTATATGCTGTTTGGTTTCATACACACTGGCACTTTGTTACGGTTTGTTACTTTTTTCAGTATCTTGTTCTACGTCATTTTTCTCATTTTCGTTCCTGTCATCATGTTTTTTCTCCATTTTCTTTGGTAGACACGTAACACTAGGCATCCTTTGTGTGTGTGTGTGTGTGTGTGTGTGTGTGTGTGTGTGTGTGAGAGAGAGAGAGAGAGAGAGAGAGAGAAAGTGAAGAAATGGGCTTCCTTCAATATTGCACTCTGTCACTCCTCATCCCTTGTAGTCCATTTTCGTCCGATCCATTTTAGCCTGACCCATATATTGTTTGCTTTACTCTTTTTTTACCATATGTTTTTCAGTTTATATCGGTTATTTCTTCTCATTTCGGTTACCTTCGTTTATTGTCTGCGTTGTGTTTCATATTTCTACGGCTTTCCCAATTCCTTAGTTTCTCTCTCTCTCTCTCTCTCTCTCTCTCTTTC
>JAGKTI010007748.1:14661-24709 GCA_018397915.1 Birgus latro | reverse complement strand
ACACACACACACACACACTGCCAGACACACAGAGGCAGGCAAAAACACTATCGCCCCGCTAATGAAGCCAACCAGGCACTCTCAAGGGAATTTTCACACAACTAAATGCCACAGACATCCTGATCTGTTAAACATGGCTTGTGAGGTTGAGTGCCTTACATGTGGACTGTGGAAAAAACTACATAAAACGAATAAAATTAACCCATCCCTGCCAGTCGACGTCATTCCTCTCGAATCCTCAATATCACCAGACTTAGTTACTGAGCTTGACATAGGAAACTTATGAAATGAAGGCCTTACATAAAGCATGCATTATCCCTTTCGCCACCAGGGGACTCTCCTAAGCTGCATAAAATCGTCGTAGCAACAAAGTTAATTTACAGTGACACGTATCGTTGAGAAGACTGTCTTTGATTTTACGATGAAATATTTACCTCTTTAGCCTGAGGAAGATATTTCAGTTCCATTTTTACTACCTCTAGGCGACTGTGGCGAGCTTAGAATTAAATACAACGTTCACTGACTCCTGTAACTGGATTTTCAACTAAGCTGAACTAAATCATCCGAAATAAGCAAGAACTAAATAAAAACAATAAATGACATCTACCTGAATTCGTTACGACACACCAAGACACTGTCAAGGAGATTTTTACAGAAGAAAGGACCACAAAAATACTGCTACGGAAAATGTTACTTGTGAGAGGTAACTGCCGCCTCCTGGGGACGTGTTTCATATTTTACTCTTCCCTCCACGACGACGGCGATATTATTACATCCGGGGACATCTGCGTAAGTGGCCCTGTCCGGAGCTTATTTCCCTTAAACTTTAGCCACAGCCAACATTAATTACAGCCATGACCTTCCCGTATCTATCCACGACTTTTGTACGTAACTTAAAAAAAGATGAATCAAAAGGTGCTCATGATGAGTGTGTCGAAGAAAAAAAAAATCTTAGGAAAATGTAATCGTGCCAGGAATTAAACAGACGACCATGGACTGAACTTAATTTTATTTCTCTAACTTTCCATTCGATGACGTGTTTCATAATTTACTTTTCCTAGTCTCTCTCTCACGCTTGAATTCAACTTACGTGACCTGGAACTAGAGTGGTTAATTACAGCCTTCATTAACCCTATCAGTGTGACACCCCTTTCCGTTAACTAAAAAAAAAAACTTAATATTTAATTTGCAGGGGTAAACTAAAAGTGGAATTACAGGATTCGTAGTGTTAACGGGATTATTTCAAAAGTAAACAGATAAACGAATAGATAAATAAAATAAATATACCAACCCAAGATATAGGAAACTTCTGCAGAATTCTCACAACTCAGATGTTATGCGTTAGACTGATTTTAGACGGAGGAGAGGAGAGGAAAGGAGTGACTATGAGAGAAGAGGAGACGAGGCGAGGGGAGGGGAGAAGAAGGAGAGGACAGGGGAGAAGAGAAGAGGAGTGGAGTGGAGGGTTTTCCTGTATCTTTGAGGCAACTGTGGGTGGCATGGAAGGCTTCGTATCCCCTTTTCCATAGCGATTCATTCTACACATTACACGTGATCACTGTTGTTGTAATGGCATTTTAACATCAATAGAGTTCGCATCAGTAACATACAAGGCGAGAGTAAGGTGTAAAGTCCCCAGTAAATTAGTAAGGAAGAAGTGTTACAAAATATCCTAAATCACTTACAATATTACCCATGTTTCGTCTGTTATCGTAAATCCAACGGTGTTATTGTGTAATGGTTATGTCACATGATTTTACTGAGCCGAGAATGATATATAAAAGCCCGAGAGAGTTAACCGAGTGCCAGATGTGCGACTTTTGTACGGAAAGGAGCGAATGGTAGCGAAAATACTAAACAAGAAGACATGCTTTGACTATAATACTGCCACCGCATAATCTAAAGGCTCGTCCATACAGTCAGTGGGCAGCTTTGGTTTTGGAGTCCGGTAATGGGATAAAAATGTATGCAAAAAACATGTAGACGTGATGAACAGAAACACCTCCCCTGATTCTGATCCAATTCATCATTATGCATCAAAACTGGTGAACAACACACTCGGGTAGGAAAGGCGCCCGTTGATCGTGTGGAAGGGCAATTAGGAAAAACATCTGGCCCTTCATATGCCCTTGCCCTTTGACTGATTGTTCATAAAATCGAGCTGCTTCACCCTTACCTAACCCTCAGCTTATCCAAATTTTATCAGAAAAGTTTAGGTTTTTATCCTGTGATGTTTTGCTTTGACTTGTTGTTCTGAGAGTAAAAGAATGTCATTTTCGGCAGGTTTTAAGCCTTTCCACCAAGTTTAATACAAATCTAATCAAACCCATATAAGGTAATGGGCCGAATCTTTGACACTGCCCTGTTATATTTACCTTCACTGAATCACCTCAATCGTTTCTGTTCCTCGACTCTCCCGCCAAGTTTAGTTTGAATCAGATCATTTAAGTTAACCTGGGAATAATCATTTTTTTTTTTTCGTCCAAAAATTATTTCCTTGTTCCTCGGGTGATCCCCAATCTTATGTCAAATTTGGTGCAGTTCCATCCAATAGTAGTTCCGAAATTTTGCTGACAGAAAGACAAGAGAACAAACAGACAAAGTAAAGCAGACACATTACCCTTTCGCGTTTTCGTGTGCCGGTGTAATGTTTTATATACTGTAATATAAGGAGACAAAAATTCTGTTTCACTTTCATTTCTTTCATATTAGAAGGAAGCATGGACACGAAGGAGAGGAAGGAGAGGAAAGGAATGGATATGAGAGAAGACGAGCCGAGAGGAGGAGGGGGGGAGAGGAGGAGGAGGGGGGGAGAGGAGGAGGAGGGGAGAAGAGGAGCGAAGTGAAATATTAAAGCGTTTCATGATGGTTGCCCCCGGAGTGAGGAGGGGGAGGGAGAGGGTGAGGGAGATGAGGGAGAAGATAGGGGAGAATGAGGGAGACGAGAAAGAGGGTGAGGGAGATAAGGGAGAAGATAGGGGAGAATGAGGGAGACGAGGAAGAGGGTGAGGGAGATAAGGGAGAGGGAGAGAATGAGGGAGAAGAGGGACAGAGTGAAGGAGACGAAGGGATGAATGAGGGAGTCTAGAGAAGGATGCAAGAGAGAGAGTGATGGAGGCGAGGGAGAAACTGGGGGAGAGAGTGGGTAAGGGCGAGAGAGAGAGAGTTAGAGAGTTACAGGCTAAGAGAGAGGTAAAAGGGAATTGCTGCGAGGGAAAGCAGAGGAAGTGAGAGAGAGAGCCAGAGTGAGCGAGTGAGCGAGTGTGTGAAATGAGCCAGGATGATGAATGGCAAAGGACAGGAGTGAAGACATGAACGAAGGTGAGAATATGTATAAAGGAAACTTGGCGAGGAAAGAGCATAAGATAAAGGGATAATGAAAGAATCCCGCATCGTAAAGAATGATGCCCAGTAACAGAGGCAACAAGAAGAGGTGCCGGGCACGGCAAATCCGTCCTCGGCAGTCATTTTAGTGCTGACGTATAAACACAGCAGAATTCCTAGTCAAAGATGTCACATATCAAATTTGTACTAAATTGACGATTTTATGCCCTGTTAAAATTTTAGGCCCGACCCACCTGACACTGACCCCCCTACCGCTAACTGGGGGATGGCCCCCCTGAGGTAATGAGACATATTACTGGACGTTGATTTGAAAGATGCACCTTTTGGTTTTGGTTTCATGTCGACATGACAAATTTGAAAGGCGTTATGGGGAAAAAGCGATTTTCACATTTTACATTTTGGGGGCCTACAGCCCAGGCCTTGGCCCAGTTTGTCCCAGAATTTAATCAGATCGTCCCTGTAATATTAGTCAAAATCGCACCAGTAGTTTTCGCGTAAGTTGTTAACAGTAAGCCAGACAGACAGACAAACCGAGTGAAAACAGTACCCGTTCCCAAGCCTCTCCGGGGCGAGGACGGGTAAAAATAGAAAGGAAGAGGAAAACATGAACTCTCTTGTTAAAACACGGCATGAACAGGGACAAAAGAGCTGTTCGACCCCGGCAGGCGTGTTCAAGCCGGCCACTGCAGTACATACATGGTCGCATCGTGTTTTACCAGGCAGTGCTAGATTGTGTTGTACGGTTAAGAGTGAGTGTAGGAATCTGGGAATCTGCGATCGGGACAATTCTAGTATTCCACTCGAGCTCACACCAGACGATTACATTCTCCCAAGAGTGACTCACTGTAGCCCCAGATGTTAGCCGTGTTAGTGATTGGTGCTTAAGCTGCCTGTATTCACGCTCTTGTTAATTATACCGCTAAATGGAAGGGTGAAAGATCCTGTGGTTACATTTCTCGGTGAAGTAGGTCTGGGAGTTCCTTGGATAACCCTTCACGTCATGTTCCTTGAAGACTTGCTACATGACCTTTCTTCAAGCTTAAGAGGAGCTGCCAGTAACGAGAGGATTAATGAAGACTATTTATAACCTATTCAGTTTTTATGCATCTCCCTGAATTTACACATTACGTCATTGTAGTGAAGGGGTTAAGGAGGTTACGTAACACCCCTTCCATGCCTCTTTATTTTCGTCTCTCGTAAAAGTTGATATCCTCGAGCATGGCGCCAGTGTATTTGGACTGAAACTGTCATCTGTTTATCTTGGATGTTGAGCTGTAGCAATACCGTGATGCTAGATTATGGTGCTAGTCACGAAGAAGTGGTGTGGAAATGATGTTTAGACGATGTACTGTCTTTTCCGACTACTAAGCTACGGGAATTAAGTTACAAAAGGACGAAAATGTCAGACAGGTTAAAATGAAGGAACAAATATCGTATTAGTATTATTATTATTATTATTATTATTATTATTATTATTATTATTATTATTATTATTATTATTATTATTATTATTATTATTATTATTATTAGTAGTAGTAGTAGTAGTAGTAGTAGTAGTAGTAGTGGTAGTAGATGTAGCCCCAGTTTCATCTGAACATGAACCCAGTGGATCGGACGCTAAAGTACTCCGTCTGCATTCTACCATCCTAGCGTCGAGGGATCGGGAGGGAGATAAGGGACGTTTGTATAACCAGACAGTGAAGTTGCCTGGTTATATTATGCCAGTACATGAAGGGGTCACTCTCCAGTACCAAGGAATAAGTCACGAGAAAAAAAAATCGAGGACGAGTCTCTGTTAACGTACCTAAGGCCTCGAAAATACGACCCATTGAAAGAGCACATAAGGAAAATTGTATATGGATGTGTTTGAAGGAGTAGAGGAGGTAGGAGGCGAAAATATAGGTGGTGCTTGTGGAAAGTGAGTATGTGAAGAACGCTATATTTGGAATATGAAGAAGCCAACAAACTGGCAAGGTATGAAAATGCTTGAATGAATATATATACGAACGCAAATGAGCAAACGATAGCGCTGATTGGTATTCCTCCGCAGGGCAAAGCTGAGTCAGTGATAGCCACCCTCTTCCTCTATCTGCCCCAGCACCTCGTTGTAAATTCACCCTCACTCTTATCTTTCGGTGATCGTTTCGCCTTTGAGTAAATTGGCAGTTCAGTAACCCTGGTTTTGGCTGCTGCTGGGATACTGATTATTGCTTTGAAGTGTAGGGTTGTGGTAAATTATAATACTGCGAGGCTTCTGTTTAATGATGCGAGATTCAAGTCTCCCTTTTATTATTTTAGTAGATTAATGATGCGAGATTCAAGCAAAACCTCATAGCTTTTGATACAGATTACAGAAGGTGTAAAAGAGCCAATGATTGCAACTGTACATGAAATGGGTGTGTGGTGATGCATGCATGTTCGAGTGTTTATAACGTATCTCAACCGTGTCCTTTGATCAGGCGAGAGAATTCCTACGAGTCACAGGGTTGAGTCGAGAACGAATCGAGTAAGGAAGATGCCACACGGCGACATTCACAGTGGGATTTTCACAGGAGGAGAAGGATCATGGAAAGACTGATTCACGAAAATGTTGTTTGTCAAAGCTGGAAAGATTAATCACATTATAAAAGCAACGTTTTTTCTGTTTTTCTTCCTTTCTCTATCGTTTCTCCTTTTTGACGAATGTGCAAACCCTTTTCTCAACTTGTATGACAGTCTTCGAAATGGAGGAGTTAGATATAGCGTGCAATAACCCTTTCCGTACGAGACGACTTTCCCCAGGTGAACGCTGCCAGGCGGAGCTGAGGCACACAGAGACACTGAAGGTTATTTTCCCCATAAAGATGGATCAAAGAAATAATGATACAGGAATGGACGCATGTGAGTCTGGAAAAGCTGTCTTGTTATAGGCTATGCTTTATCCCTGTTACTTTCACACATTCTTATTCAGCTCACGAGAGACGTTCTGAGCTGGGGGACTTAGATGAAGCCTCCGTCAACCCCTTCAGCCTGAGAACACCCTCTATAGTTTATTCTCGAAATCGCTAAACAATTTTACCGATTGTACGAACGACCACTTAGATGGAAGTTGCTTAAGAAGGTTTATAAGCATATGTATCGTGAGTCTGTCCTAATCAGAAAGTAAGAATCAGAAAATATCAGTAACTTAATGCGAAAAAAAGTCATCTAAGTTACTGTCATCTGATGGTTTAGACTGTGCTTGGAATTTTTCGAACTGGAGGAGGAGGAAGATGTAACCCTTGACCTCTCCTCGGCAAGAGATCTCACCCAAGCCAAACTAAACTGTCTTTTGATGATAAGGATTTAATGAACAGACTGCGCTCAAGGAAGGGAGTTAAATGAAACTGGAAAAAAATATAATGGAAAGAAACTGAAGTAACATTAACATTCATCAGGGAAAAAAATAAATTGAAAGAATCTGAACTAATATTTACATTCACCAAAGAAAATATTTTCGGGACCCATTTTTAAAAATTTAGTTTGGATGTCGAATTGACGAGTTTCATGTAGGTAAGGATGAAAAGATTCTCCATTAACTTAGGAACGACTTTTCCCTCCTCCTCCTCCTCCTCCTCCTCTTCTACTTTACCTTTGCTATCGTCTTTTCGAGAATTTTTAACAGAATACCAAGCTGTTCAGATTCGCGTGCGTTATAAATTTCTCTCTTGGTCTTGTTTATCCAGCCGTTGGCCATAACTGGGGACAGGGCTACGAGAAAGGCAACAGCGGGTCCTCAGCGTGAAAGACTGGGAGTGAAATGTATATCTATCTATCTATCTATCTATACCTATCTACCTATCAGTCTATCAGAATGACCCTCGTACAGAAAGTTCGTCTACCGCAAAGCATCTACTCGTATGTTCGTCAGGCAAAGAAAACGACAGAGCCTTTTATTGGTAAAGAATCTGATTGTGGGGAATACCCTACCAAACGAAAGGAAAGAAAGGCCAAGTGATACTATAACGTAAACACTACAGACAGATTTAATAATAGTAGAGGGAAATAGCTCTATTCATCTCCACAATAAAATAAATAAAAGACACATACACAAAACAATAGGCTACGTTTTAAAGGAGAGGCAAGAAGAATGTTCAAACCCTCAAGAGCTCTGTGTCACCCCGAGGCAACGGTTTGGCCAATTATCAAACTTAAACCAGAGGGCAGATCCAGTAGTGATCTATGAGCTGAGTGTCGAAATGCTGTATCTTATGGTGATGAGAGAGAGAGAGAGAGAGAGAGAGAGAGAGGCTGGGTGTAGTGGCGCACACAAACGTCTTTTAGAAACGAGTCGTTCCTTTTCCCAAGGGCAAAATACAGAGTAAAAATAATATATTCATTTTTTCCCCTGACATCTGCTTCCTCCTGTCAACATGTTTTGCTCCGAACATTTTTGGGTCTTTGTTNGGGAGAGAGAGAGAGAGAGAGAGAGAGAGAGAGGCTGGGTGTAGTGGCGCACACAAACGTCTTTTAGAAACGAGTCGTTCCTTTTCCCAAGGGCAAAATACAGAGTAAAAATAAAATATTAATTTTTCCCCTGACATCTGCTTGCTCCGAACATTTTTTGGTCTTTGTTTTAGTTTTTGTTCCCCTCCCTTCGTGCATTTTGTGAATATTTAAAAGTTTCAACTTTTTTACTCCTCTTTCTCTCTCTCTCTCTTTCTCTCTCTCACACACACACACACACACACACACACACACACACACACAGAGAGAGAGAGAGAGAGAGAGAGAGAGAGAGAGAGAGAGAGAGAGAGAGAGAGAGAGAGAGAGAGAGAGAGAGAGAGAGAGAGAGAGAGAGAGAGAGAGAGAGAGAGAGAGAGAGAGAGAATCACATCACTGCGACGAAGTGTATGCATATTGACAACAGGAGAAATGAAAACAGAGGAAGTTGGAAGATGGCTATTTCAGGTGGTAAAAGCAATCAAGAGGAGACGGTGAAATGATCCGCGGTGTATTATATGGAACACTTTTCAAGTAAACTAGCAACTCACTTCCTAGCATACTGAACTTGTGAAGGTCTTAGAGAATTAAAGAAAAATTACCATCTGCATGGAGCAACAGGTGATAAAAGTAACACCTTAGAATTTATGAATAAATGTTATTATAGGGAAAAAGTGTGTGAAATACAAGATACCAGAACATACTGTGAAGTAAAAAACGACGCCTCTGAAAAAGAGTAGAAAATTTCACACACACAAAAAGATTTTGTTGAAAGCTGGAGAGGATCTGATCAAGAAGTTTTCAGTGCAAAGCCAGTCAGCACCGTATATGTATAGCCTTATTAAAACCCAGAAGCCAAGCAGTCCCCTCAGGCCAAAAACGTTCAGTTGGTTCTGGGTTAAATTATAAGCTCATCAAGTGGCGCGTCCTTTTTTGTGGGCATTACTTCCGACTCCTTTGTACAAAATAAAGAGGATCTGGTAAAGGAGCTAAAATCCCCTAATGTTTCTTACCCTCATAAACTGGTTAGCTTTGATGTAAAACCATTATTCACCAATGTTCCTGCTGAAGACGGGTTAGCTTTCCTGCCAAATGTTTTGGGTAGCAGTATTGGTGGTATTCCCTGTAAAAACATCATTAAACTAATAGGGCTGTGTGTTGATAATTCATCTTTTGTTTTTGAGGGTAAACGTTACACACAAAAATTTGTTATGGCCATGGGTAATGTGCTGGCAGATATTTACATGGAGAACCTTGAGAGTAACTTGCTGACCTCTGTAAATGAGAAAAGCATACAAGTAGTTTGGTTCTGGTACGTTGATGACAGTCTGAGTTTCTGGCCTATCAATGTTCCCACTGATGAATTTCTACTTTGATTTCCTTAGCCCCATCTATAAAGTTTTCTCACGCAATAGAAATGGCTAACAAACTGCCCTTCTTGGATGTAGAGATCATCAAGATACACAGAGACCCTGCAAATATAATGGCCTGTGTGCGCATAATGATTCGAATCATCACATTCATGGAAAAAGATCTGTCTTCATATTTATGTACTTGTGAGCATATGGGATTTCAGACCCCAAGTTTCTGAAAGAACTACAAATGATTCAGAGCCTTGGGAAGGAGCTTCAATATCCACACACTGTATTAACCCAGTGTCATAATAAGGAAAGGAAACGCTTCTGTGGAGGCGAAACTAATAGGCCAGAACGTATAACCAGCCAAAGGTATCTTGTTCTTTCTTTCCATGAAAATTTTCTTTCTGTTCACATTTTGAAAAGTAACCTAATGTACCTAATGTACTACTGCGGCCAAAAGTTCCTTTCCACGCCCGGTGGTGAGTCTACACGGCGGTGCACCCTTACTGGACGGCGGGTTGCTGCTGGCTTAACTACCATCCCACCACGTAAACTAGCACCGGGACAGTAGAGTATCTTGCTGTGTACATATATACTTTGAGTCATACTGTTACTCTACCTCCTCACATGGTGTTTTCTTCCACATTCTGTCCATTGGTTGTAAAGAATGAAAGACTGACTAAGAGGGTGTATGTGGGTGAAGTGGAGGGAGGGAGGGAGGGGGAGGGGGAGACCGAGGATGAGGTGGAGGGATGGAGTTGAGAGGTACATGAGGGAGGGGGGAGTGAGCTGGGGGAAGGGCAGTCATATGGTGGGTGACGGAGCGACTAGGAGGCGTTTTGTCTGCGGCCACCCTTTGCGGGATTAGGGCGTGGGGCTATAGA
>JAGKTI010007748.1:3597-14641 GCA_018397915.1 Birgus latro | reverse complement strand
CACTGCCCCCTCCCCCGCCCATTCCCTCACCCTATCCTTCCATGTTGCTCACGTCCATGTCTCCTTCCATGTTCCATATCACACATTTAGGCTACACCCTTTTGCTCATCCTTTGTCTGTCGATTCACTCCATGTATCAAAACAAATAACCAGATATCTACCAAACATTGGTTTATTTTATTAGTCTGACAATACACAATACGACTGCGTTTGATAAGCCATTATAAAACATCAAAACGGTTCAACTGTATTTTGTACTATCCAGAAAAACAAAAGCGAGAGACAACCCTACAAGTACTGAACGAAACGTGCTGACACCAGATTCCATATCAATGGAAATATGTCTCTACTACCGGTATATATTTATATATGTATGTGTGTGTGTGTGTGTGTGTGTATGTGTGCCCGACTCTGGGCATAGGCTTCACAACCTGCTATCAAGGCTCAGCAGTCCCCCTATATACTACCTCTACATGTTACCACTTCGGCGCTAACATCCACCGTCCATACTGAATACATGCTAGGGCTGTCTCATACAGGACTGGTGTATTGGTATTAGCGGGGGGTATTTTTATGATCAGTAAAGTCTGATTTAATGAAATTCAAAACCTTAAACTGTTCCCTGCCCCAGCGGGGACTTGAACCTGATTCCATTAGGACTGCAGGCCACCTTTCTACCGATTGAGCCACCGCCTCCCCCAGATAATATACGACAATTGTGCCAGTCTCTACGAGACGCTCTCCGCTTTCATTCCTTTATATACCTGGGATGTATTAAATATTAAGGGATAAACAGGTATAGCATTTGTAGCCTGATGCACATAACAAACAACATTACTTAATTTTCAGTTGTGTCACTCGACCCATTCCATCATCAAAAGATCGACTATACCTGTTATAATACAGTATAATGAAATCACTTTCTCTAACGTTTCGGGATGCACAGGACACATCTCCAGTGAGTCTGAACAAGAAGCGGTACAGCCGAGACATTTACACTCCTGGAAATTCCCTCCCCCTTTCTCGTGTCGCAGCTTGACTGGCTACCTTTAGGAAAAATCTGTGTTCCTATCACACCCCTGATTGTGGCATTAGTGCTGTCCTTGCTGGATACCTACATAGGCTGAAAAATTCCTCCCTATAATTAGTTACAATTTTACACAAATCTGAGCTGCTTCCAACATTTTCTCATTTGCTTATTCAGATCCGTCTCACTGGCTTTAGTTTCTTCCCACTGGGCAAATGATTGTGCTGATCTATGTGCAACACTAGGGAATTTGATACTCTGCGATGCCGTACATCTGCTTTGTGTTATGCTGTCCTCGTGTCCACTCCTTGTTCCGATTCCCTTGTGTACGTTTTCGAGCATCCACTGCGTCGTACGTTGTATATTACACTGTTCTCATAATTAAGTACTTCCTTTCACTCTTGTTTTCATCGTTTCTTCTATTTTACGTCCTGAGGATGCGGCGATCCTTAGGTCTGCCTTCTGTAAGTACTTGTTGATAACCGAAGCTTTGTCTGAGTTGGAGAGAGATGTATATCTTGGGTTGTCATTGTTTAATTGAACATTGATTATTATCTCTTTTCTTTTTAACCCATTTCCGCCCAGTGTCCTCAATTGAAGATGGAACTGGGTATTTTCATAAGTTAATAAAGAAGGGAATCTCGGGGTGTGGACCTATGAGCTTCACGACTATGATCCGACAGGCGGAGGGCGGTACGTTAGTTCCCATCCGGCAAAATCCCTCGCGCAGGAACTCTGTGAAAATGCTATACTCCCCAAGGAAACATCCTTTAGCAACTCTAGGTTTGGTCCTTTCGTTATATGCTGAGAGATAGTGGCTCAGGCATCTTTGGTTTGCGGTACAAAGGGTACAGTCTGTAGCTCCCTCGTCTGTTCTCCATATTATAGTATCTAAGAAAGGGAGATTTTTCTATTTCTCTTCTTCTATTGTGAACTGTATATATGTCACCATTCGCGCTGTTTAACATTCTCAGTTTATTCTGAATATTGGTGTTCTTAGGGTCAGTATTATATGCACCAACTTCCACCCCAACATATGATTCCCCTGTAGTAGTCAGCGTCCAGTGTTTTCATGTATAGGCAAGGCAAGACAAAAGAAAGAGGCGAGCCAGTGGTTAGACACTTGTGTTGCCTATGGTCCTCTACACTGAAAGCAAATCCTTCGAATTTAATGTACAGTGATATTAGTTCAAAGTAGTCAGATCCTTGTTATGGTAACTCCTCATCTTCCATGGCGTCCCCTGCTCTTCCTACTGCCTGCATGGAGCCCTCTATCGGTATGTTGGTGAAATGCGAATGTACGTCAAAGTTTGCCATTTTCCTTGGGCGCATTACGAAAGCGCAGATTTATAACAGAGACCATGGTTTCGAATAGTGAGACAAAACACGCCATCAAAAGAGCGATGTGGTTGTTGAACTGCCTTACTGTATATTCAGGGCATTAAAGGTAATTATCAAGCCTGGCCTGGCCGCTCAGTGAACTAGACGTGTCAGTCAGTCCACGATATATATTCAGTCTGGCGTCTCCGTCCAGTGAAGTCGACGTGCTTAAACTGTTCTTAGTATTTTACAATGGATTTTACAATTTCTGAGACCAACAAAGGGAAGACTAGTTCGATGCACGACGGATATATGTACAGAGTGGACAGTGTATTGAAGGACGGATGTATTTCTCGGTGATGGACCAACAAGAAATGTAAAGGCAGACTTAGAACAGACTGCAAATTGACTCCCATTGTTCCGGTATGATAACCATGACGAAGATGAAAGAAAACTTGAATGGCAGGAACTATGTGCACAAGTGAAACGGAAGGAGAGTGATGACATGACGGCAAGATCTTCTAAGCTCCTTAGAACAGAACTGCATGAATTTTCTGATAACCTGCTGGAATCTGGTGGGATTAGATGTACAGCACAATCGATACACCGAGAAAGGCGAAAAGTGTGTCCTCTTTTGCCCAAAACTCGAGAGGAAGTGCATCATGCTCTTAATTCCATGGATACTATTACCAGCAAAGATGAGGATTTCGTTCTTGAAAACAGTCCTGAAACCGGATCTGTTATCCTTGCACGTGCAGCTAATCTCGAATTTCTGGCGACCTCTGCTGAGATCTTTGTTGATGGAACTTTCAGGACTTGTCCATAGTTCATCTGTTAAATATACACTGTACATGGCTTCCGTAACGGTCAATATATTCCATTAGTGTATGCTCTCTTGTCAGGTAAATCAGAAGAGATTTATAAAACTATGAGGAATTGCTTAACGGACAATTGTTCTACAAGGAATCCGCAACTGCGAGCCTCAGTGATACACGCTGATTTTGAATTCCCCACGCTCACTGTTCTGAGAGAAATATTTCCAACCGCAGTGTGGAGATCTTCGAGTTTCCGTTTCATGGCAAGAGTAAACATTTAACTGTGCGTGTCCAGCATGGATTTTACTGTTTCTGAGATCGATAAAGAGCTATCCCAAAACCGCCAAAAATATCCTGCTTCAAATGCCTACTTTCACTTCCCCATGGCGAGCACTGGGCAACAGGCGTTAACGTCTGGCTAACGGAAGAGGTGAGTGAAAAATGTGCTTATGATATAAAAATTCAGCCCCTTTTGATCTAGGAAAGTCCGCGCTTTCGGGGAAGTCACGACGCGCTTATAACAAGTGAATAAGCGCTTCCGTAAAACGTCGTCTTCCTTTTGCTGCAGGCCACGTCGATGTAATCTGCCGAATTTCTTAGAAGCGTTCCATTTAAGGTACCCAGGTAATTGGAGAGGGGTTAGGTAGCCTCTTAGCCAGGTTGTAGAGGGAGTCCCCAATGCCACTTGTTATTGGACTCATTGGAATTAACCTCCTTGTGGACTTGCGGTAAACCTTCCATTCTCGAAAGACGAGATTATTCTTCGAGTAAGTTTAGTTACTTCTCTCCTTTTTATGATCGCTTAAGTATTTTTTCGCTTCGATATATATCAGATTCTCGCTTGAAGAAAAATACACACACACACACACACACGTATATCTATATCTATATCTATCTATCTATATATCTAACTATCTATCTATCTATCTATCTATATATTAGTTTCCTCTTATAAATTCTACAATATGTTCTTGCTTTGATGTCCTTCTTTAGCAGCTCTGTCTGTCTGTCTGTCTGAAATATTTTTCTTTTTTATGTGTCCGACTCTGGGCATAGGCTTCACAGTCTGTTATCAAGGCCCAGCAGTCCTCCTACTTACCACACACCTCCACATGTAATCTGCTTTTGTTATGTTTGTTTTAAATTATAGCTTTCTCTTTTTTGTTTAAATTTGCTTTTCGCCTGTTACTTTCCTCCATCACCATTACTCTCCCCATTGTCTCTACCCCTTTCCTAACACCCCGCCATCGTAAATATCCAGTCTAATTTCATTTTTCAGGTGCTCGTTTCTGTATCCAGTTTAGGACAGGATATGGTTTACTCCCAAGGGTCTTTCCTACCATGAATAAAATCCAGGTATCTTGGTGCCTGCAGCGATGAAGAGACATCCACACACTGAGCTGGTGAATTGGTCAGTATCACTCCTTTCAGTATCCCATATTTTTGGAATCACTCAATTTCCTATTTGTCTTATTTTCCCCATCTTCCTCTCTAATGATTTTTATTTAATTTGTTCTTCCCATGTCTACATCTCTGTCTTGTTTTTTTCTGTACACTTTCATTTGTTATATGATTTCATTAAGAATTATGAATCTGTAAATCCCTTTAATCGCAGGACGTATTTTTTGAGCTTTTGCCATCTCCAGACAGCTTCATTCACTTCGACATAGAGCTTCATAACTGGTGTGGATAAGTTACAACCATACTGGACCCCCTCACTACCACAGGCCCTTTCTAGCGGAGTAACATTATCTGGTAACAGCATAAACTTCCCTTAAAAGTGATGATACTGAGAGGATAACAGTGAGAAGAAGGAAGCAAAGGAGAGGTACATGGAGGCAAGAAGAAGCAGATGAGGCGAGGAAGGAGGAGGGAGGAAGGGAAATGAGGCAAGAGTTCCAGCCTCAACCCATCGTCCAATATAACTTGCTTCCTGTGGTACTGAAACTTCTACCTGACAGTATTACTTAGGCCAGGAGAAACATTGAGCCATGAAGTCCCAGGGGTTCTCATAACCTAAATAATGCGTGTTGATGGCACAAGAGGAAACAGCAATAAGACATCATCTGTGTGAAGAATTTAAAATTGGTAGGCGGTAAAAATACTGAGCTATAGTAGTAACGATGGGGAAATACCAGGACGATGTAACAGGGCCGAGAAGCATCAAACTCTTCATGTTGATGGAACCGCTGAGAAAATGTGCGCTGGTTTCATGAGTAAAATATAGAATGGCTTCATGATACTGCAGAGGCCAATTTCGTAATAAAAAAAAAAATCATCATCATCATCATCATCCCACTTCATATCCTGGAAGCGGAATGAAGTAGGGTATAGAAAGCTCCAGGAAAAGGAAGAATACGAGAGTGGGAGGAAGTAATAGCATAATCAACAAAATGGATCACACACGCATTCATTCGCCATTCAAACCCATGCAGTTCTGTCTCTTTTTGACGGGAACACCTGTCAACACGCAGCTTCATATTTCCCTATCTGACAGTCCGTTCGACGAGTGTGAAATTAAACAAGTGTGTTAAGCCCTTGTCATGCACTCCTCTGTACAAAATTCATCCAGCCAACTCGATCCCATGTCAGTTCATAGCCTCGTCAGCTTCCATCTCTCTCTCTCTCCCTCTCTCTCTCTCTCTCACACACACACACACACACACACACGCACACACTTATTTACCATATTTATCTCTTTTAATCACTCTATTGACACCCATTCTCACAGCATGATTATATTATCTAAACTCACTCTCTTTGACGCTGGTGTCCTCAAACTCACGTATTCAGCATTTTTCACAAGTTTGCATCTTATCCACTCTCTCCAGTCACCACACACACTCCTCCACAATCCCGTTTCCACTTCTCTCAAATCTCTTTAATTTTCATGCCACACCTTAGCTTACACCCTGGTGTTAGGGTAGGCACTAAAACTTCTTTTTACTCTTGCAGGCGCCACGGTCAGATCTTTGCCTGTTATCAACGTCATCATCGCACTAACAAATTTCATTCCAGGTGTAACTCTCCACACACTTCCTACGCACATTTACTTGTTTTCTTTCACCACACACGGGTACTTAAACTTCCTCTAGTAGCATTTCACTGGAAGTCACCTCTCACAACAATAATAATTTTACTCATTTTTGCATATACTTTCAAGGCATGATGCTCATAGTCATCTGCAAACCTCCTCATCAGCCTATAAAGTTTGCAAGCAGTACTACATCATATGTATACATTAAATGAGATACTTCAGCTTTAACATTTATTACCAACCCTATCCATATATCTATCTATCTATACATATATATTTTTCACTGGCCCCATACTTGTCATAAATACTTCACTCTTTGACCTGTCCTTACACACATACCGGTCAAGCGTACTCTAAATCCCATACTCTGAAACCATCCCTATGTCTTCCACCCGATAGCTTTTCTCTTCTCCTCCTTATTACTCCCATCTCTCTATACTTCCTCCCCTCATCAATCCTTTCAAGCATTCTACACTTTTCTCTTGTCACAAATCTTTTTCCATTTACTGTTATGCCTGGTCCTTTCGTTCACCTTCCATACCCATTTGTTAACATCCATTCTTTCTAGCCGAACTCCGTACCTAAGCACCCTTTTAGCGACTCTTTCTTCAATTCCATCCAGCCTCTCCTGTCACTGCCTCCACCACCACACATACCTATTCGCACCAAACACTGTCTTTCCTACCTTTTCCTGTATCACGTCCAGCTTCGCCAAGTTATTTATCATCTATGCGATATTTTCTAATTAATACAAATTTCCAGTCACTGCCTTTCCCTCTCATACACTTAACATACGCTTTGCCAGACTTCCCATTCTCCCCACCCGCTGATTTGTTCCAGATATTCTATAATTCTTTGACCTCTTATATTCTTTTTCATCCACGATCATCCCTCGGTACGTAGCTACTTTCATTTGTTCTCTCAATACTTTCACCAGCCAACATCCACGTTCTTTCTACTTCACGATCATCACCATTCACTATAAATACACAGCCGTTTTCACTACCAAATCTTACATTCAGCTTATGACAATACTTCGTCACCGCATCTACCATCGTCGGCGAATTTTCATTACTATCACTCAGGATCATCACATCAACCTCATACAACAAAATATACAAGAACTCATCTCAAATCTGTATCCCTGATCTAAACTTCCTTACTCTCACTTCCAGTTTTTCTGTATACACACACCAAACAACAGTATAACACACAGCCTTGCCTCATGCTTCTCTCACTCTCCACCTATCCTATTTCCATATCACCCAGACAGTGCTCTGCCCTAGCGTTCTCATATATATTCTCAAGTAGGTTGATGAGCATCTTACCCACCCATATTCCCTCTAGGACCCTTCCCAGCTTGTTCCTATTCACTCTGTCATACGGTTTATTAATATGTACCAAAGCCAAATATGCCTTCCTTCTATCCTTACCCAATTCCCAACATACATAATATCCTCCTCTCTTCTGTCCGTCCTAAAACCAGTCCGCTCTTCTTTGAACACTCTGTTGCTCTCTAGATATTCTCTCAGTATCTCATGCAATATTCTAAAAATGCTTTGGATATGGTATCTTTCACCGAAAATGGCCTGCAGTTTTAAGCTCTCTCTTGCTCCTATGCCTTCCCTTGTGCAGCGGTGTTACTCTGCTTCCATTCCATTTACTCGGCACTCTTTCCTCATCCCTAATTCTCTTGAAAAACACATACAAACCTTCTATCACTCCCTCAATCCCCCCTCTCTACAGTATTGATAAGGAATACCGTCTCTACCTGACAAATTTCCTAGCTTCAACTTCTTCACGTAATTCCTTATTTCTCCTCTACTTATTTTCTCATCCATGTCTTCATTCTTCTTCCTTTATACAGTATCTCATATACTACCTCACCCCTGTCCTCCATTTCATTCAAACCCTCAATTTCCTTTCAAAATTTTCGTACTGCATTCACCTTTTCCCTGGTTTCTCTCATCATATTTCCTACTATTTGCTAGTGCATCCATTCTCACATGTTCATTCCTGTCCTCATCCCTTAGGAAATCATACCATTCTCTAATCCCTTCCTCTCTTTTAGCACGGAGCTCCTCTCTCTCTCTCTCTCTCCCTCGGCTTTAGCTCTGGCTTTCCTGATTAGTTTCTATGCCTCCTCCAGCTTGTTCTTGCTTTCCGGTCATGCTTTTTTGTACGCTACCCTTCTTCCTCACTACTGTCTCTTCCTTAGTCTTCTGCGCTTCGTACTGTATTCATTCTTTTATTTTCATGCGCTCTCATTGTCCTCATACCACCACTTCTCTCTGTCATCTTTGCCTTGCTACTCCTCACATCCTTCTTTCACCCACTTTGCTTAGCCTTTTGGTCAACTTATTATTCAGTTCATCTACTTCTCCATCCTCCCTGCATCTTACGCCCTCCGTCATCCTTAAAGGCATTCTACACTGCTCCTCCTAACTTCCATTTCTGTTCGCCTTCCTTTCTTGCATCCCTCTATTACACAGGCATACTCCATCCCAGTCACATGGTCACTCATTAAGTTAGTCCTCCTCCCTTCATCAATTCACCTATACTGCACATGTTTCTTGGCATTTTCATTCACTAACCGAGTCATCCGCTGATTCACTCCCTGTCTCAGTCCATGTCACGCGCCCATCTGCGGTCGTCACAATTGTCCATTCACATCTACTTCTTCACCCAAGATCCCAGTATGACCATTAGTATCTCCTTTTACAGTTACTTGCTCATGTCTATTTCATGCTACCAGCCTGCCTATAATACTGTACTTGCACCTACTCCTTCTGTTGTCATGTAAACACACAATTAGCAGAATTCTCTCAGACTTTCATTTCACGGTGTAGTTCAGGTTCATCGCCTTTATGTCCTTATTCTTTTCAGTCATATACCTTTACCTCTTCCACTCCCAGATCCATGCCTCGCCCCACAAGAATTCCAACACCCCCATCCTTTCTCCTCCATTTACGTCGTCCCATTCCAGTCATTCCCTAGTGCTCACTGCTCACTTCTACTCACTCGCTACTGTGTCTCTGTTACACCCACTGCATCCATATCCCATTCTATCCGTTCATTATCCACAGCCTCTAATCTCCCTACACCCCATCCATGCATAATCACCCAGCCAAATCTTACATACTATCTGTCAGTCTCTGGGTGTCAGTATTTCAGACGCCCTGACTCCACTTCTAGTTTCATCTCCTGTTCATACTTTCCGTAGCCAGTATCCACTCCGCCAAACCCTTTCCAACCCTCTACTCGCCTCCCTCGCTTTTACGAACCCTGTCTCTCTCAAACGTCACCCGTCATCTAGGTGTCCATGTCCAGGAAGCTCACCCTTACACCACCTTCTTAAATTGTGCTTGCAGTTAACACAGCTCTACTTGCATATGCTTGTTCACAGTCCTCCAGCTTTCTTGTACCCCACAGACGCATTCAGTCGTGTCAGCACTTCTACCGCTACTGCCCACAGATCTTTCTTATTCCTAATATCGTTAACACCTTGCACAATTTCTCTTGCAGATTCTTCCACACCACACTTCAGGTCATTTCCTCCTTCTTGGATAATTAAGCGTCCCTTATACCTCTCCCCAGCACACCTATTGGCCTCCCCCATCATCTATTTTATACCCCTTCCCTTTAGGCACACGTTTGTACTTCCTTCTTGATTCACTCCTACATGCTTCTTCATATTCTTAACCATACTATCCCCTACTGTTACCATTGGCTTCCTCCCTCCAGCCTTCCTCGAGTTTGTGGGCTTCACCTTCACCACTTCACCCACTACTGATACCTTCTCTTGTGCATCAGTCATCGCAACTTCACTCTTCCTTTTGCCACCTCTAACACGTTTTCAATTTTTTTTTTTCTGTTTTCAGTCGTCCTAACCCACTGCTCTGGCCCCGGTACCTCCTCTGTTTTCCTCGCCCTGAGTTTGAATTGTCGCCAGGCTTTCTTTTCACGCATGGACTTGCCTCACCAACTCCTCAGATCGCCTTCCTAGCCCCATATTTTCAACCTCCAGGGTCTTGAACTTTCATTTTGGCATGCTCTACGGAAAATTATTCTTTCTTTAACTTCCTGCCAGTCCAGGTTCTCTACACCCATTAATTCGGGGTTGTATCGTTTCTCTCAGCCACAGCACTCGAACACAATGCTCTCCACATCCTCTTTCTGATTCCCCACATACCCTCAAAATATCATACCCTCAAAATATACACCGAAAACAACCACTTGGCTTTTTTCGCCTCTTGGGTCCTCTCATCGGAAATAATTTGGGAAGAGAACACAGCAGCTCCCATACACTCAGAACTTTATTTGAGTCTATAAAAAATTGTTTAAAGACGGTTGGAAGTGCTAAAACCAAAGAAAAAACTAATAAGCAACTGAGACAAGATAACTAGACCTCGAAAAAGAAAAATAGACCAGTAATCCCTAAAAGGAGAACTGATTACATTTGGCGCAGTTTGTGTATTAAATAACTGAGTCTAGGAGGTTCACAGAGTTAATCCATCACAGAGACAAGTTGAGAATATACAGTTAACGCTGAAACACACATAATGCAAATTCACACTGACCACAAAGGGTTACAGTTTATGATTAACAAATATAAACCTTGCAGAAAAGGAAAATTAACTGTTTACGCACTGAGACTCTATCAATGAAGCAATAAGGAGTCAATCCGCTGAGATGTTATATTTACCACGAGGTGAGAGAGAGAGAGAGAGAGAGAGAGAGAGAGAGAGAGGAAACAAAATAGTACTTATAGTTCAAGTGGGCCAAACGAAGGTAGACCAGTGGCGGGAGATACAAACAAAACAAAAACAAAGCTTCCCAGGAAAT
>JAGKTI010007747.1:0-35834 GCA_018397915.1 Birgus latro | reverse complement strand
GAGAAAGACATGGGACGAGGTCATTAAATGTGACTTAAGGGTTAAGGGACTGAATAGGGAGGCTGCCAGAGATCGAGCAGCGTGGAGAGCCGCCATTAGGTGACCAAGGCCGACACATGCAAGCATGTTGGAGCCTTCAAAAACGAAACGAAACGAACGGAGTTGGTGGAGGTGGGTTAGTTCATACTTTAACGTAAATTCTTAACAGTACCCAGTATTTATTTCACTCTATATTAAGAACTAAACTTAAATGTAATCACTGTAATAGACTGCAATGTAACACTTTCAGTAATAATAGTACTGAACTTTAATCATGATCACTACACTGTCACACGTGCACATTTTTTTTTTTTTTAGCTTCATTCCTTTACGACTAGAGGTGCCAGTATCACTTCTTTTAAGCTATGAATCTTCCATGGCAAGGCAGAAGGCAAAAGGAGAGCACTGTTCAGCACTAAATGACAGTAAGAATGGCGCAACTACCGTCTCCAAAAGCAAGCAGCAGACTGGCGCCACGAGTCCGCTTGGCGCCATTTCTCCCCCTACTTTCGCATTTCAGCCTACTTTCATACGTGGTCTCGGCCTGAGTTCGGCTAGCTGAAGATTCCGGCTTCTAAAAGTTCGGCTTATGCAAGGTTTACTGTATTAGGCCAGGTTAAAGTGAATGTGTTCAAGAGTGTGAGACATGCCGTGATGACGTTGTGTGAAACAAAGATGAAAGAGTGTGGAGTGGAGGAGTGGGAGGGTGTGAAATATGTACAACTGAGCATGAATGGGCGAGGAAGATGCAAGGAAGGAGTTGCTTTGTTGATGAATGAGGTGTGGCAGTGTGGTATGAGAGGTTACAAATGTGTCAGCTCGAGATGTATGTACGTCAAGTTCAAGTTTGAGAAGGTTGTGATTGTAGTGTATGCACCATGTGATGACAGGAGTGAGAGAGAGAAAGACAGGTTTTGGGATGAGCTGGACGAAGCAGTGGGAGTATTGCCCGGGACTAAATAAAGTGATCGTAATGGGCGATATGAATGGAAGGCACTGGTCCTGAGGATGGCATAATGGATTGTAATGGAGTACTAGGAGAAAATGATAATGGGAAGTGACTGAAATATATTTCAGGAAAAGAGTTTGTGCATTTGTGACTCATGTTTCAAATTGGACATGTGGAGAGGATGGGGGATGATAATTGGGTGCAGAGGGTGAGATGTGTTAATATTGGGGGAGGGGTTGGGAGGGGTAGACCGAGAAAGACATGGGACAAGGTCATTAAGTGTGACCTCAGGGTTAAGGGATTGAACAGGGAGTCTGCCAAAGATCGAGCAGCATGGAGAGCCGCCATCAGGTGATCAAGGCCGACACATGCAAGCATGTTGGAGCCTTCAAAAACGAAACAAAACGAACGAAAGATGCACATAAATATACATGGTATAGAGGGAATGGAGATCATGTTGGAAGGAGCCTGATTGATTATGTGCTTGTAGAGAGGTCGATGCTGGGAATGGTTGCTGATACGAGGGCCATGAGAGGACGATGTTGAGATCTGTCAGATCATATGATTGTGATATGCAAGATCAAGCTGAGAGGACTGAGGTGGACCAGCAGAGAGAGAAGCAGTCTGGGAGAAAGACTGAGAGTCAAAAGCTGAGGATCAAAGAAATGGCAGATGAATACAGGACCAAAGTCAGGGAGGAGTTAGAATCAGTGAATTGGAATGAAATGGATCTGGACAGCCTGTGGAATGTATATAGGGAGTGCTTAGGTATCAATGCTAAAGCAGTGTGTGGTATGGCAAGAGTAATAACAAAGAAGAAAAGTACAGCATGGTGGAATGAAGAAGTTAAGAGAGGAATGGAGGAAAATAGGAAGAAGTGGCTAGAGTGGGTACAGGAGAGGGGTTCAGTTGAAATAAGATCTGAATATATTGAGAGCAAGAAGTACATAAAGAGACTAGTGAAGAGGAAAAAGAAGGAGGAAAATGATAAGATCTGAATATATTGAGAGCAAGAAGTACATAAAGAGACTAGTGAAGAGGAAAAAGAAGGAGGAAAATGATGATCTAGGAAGAAAAATTAATGCAAATCACTCAGAAATAGGAAGTTATTCTGGGAAAAGGTGTGGAAATGTAGAAGTGAAAGCAGAAAGAAATGTGAAAGTGTGAAGGATGTAAGTGGTAGATTATTAACCTATGAGGATGAAGTAAGGACCAGATGGAAAGAATGTTTTGAAAGCCTAATGAATGGGAATAGAGAGAGCAGAGCCACTGTAAACATGATTGGTTTTGGGGGTGTGCAGAGAAGGAATGCAGTGCCAGGAAACGTGACATTCGCACAGGTGAAGAATGCAGTGAAGCTGCTGAAAAATGGGAAAGCAGCTGGGGTTGATGAGGTGTATGCAGAGTTGATTAAGTGTAGTGGAGAGAGTGGAATGAAGTGATTGTTGGAGATATGTAAGAAGGAATAGATGAGTGATACTGTGCCAGCAGAGTGGAAGAAGGCTGTGATTGTACCCCTATCCAAAAATGAAGGTGAGTGAAATGAGTGCAAGAATTATCGTGGCAGAAGTTTATAAATTTATTGAGTTTTATAAATTTATTGAGTGTGGTAGGGAAGGTATAATAAGAATTATTATAGAGAAAGTAAGAGAGATATCAGAAGTCCAAGTGAGTGATGAACAGAGTGACTGTAGGAGTGGCAGAGGATGTGTGGATCAAATATTTGCAGTAAGACAGATAATGGAGAAGGCTTGTGAGAAGGACTGTAAATGTTTATGGCATTTATGGATCCGAAAAAAGCATATGACATGTAGATAGAAAGGGATTGTGGAAGGTTTTGCTCATGTATGGTGTAGATGGTAAGCTGCTAGGTGCTGTCAAGAGTTTTTATGATGGTATTGAAGCATTTGTAAGGGTAAATGGACATCTAAGTGAATGGTTCACCATCAGCATGGGGATGGGACAAGGTTGTGTGATGTCCCCATGGTTTTTTTTTTTTTTTTATGTGTCCGACTCTGGCCATAGGCTTCACAGCCTGCTATCAAGGCCCAGCAGTCCTCCTACATACTAACACCTCGACAAGGTTGTTCAGTATATAGCTACAGTATACTGTATATGGATGGGATTATGAGAGAAGTAAAAACACAAGTAATGGAGAGAGGGATGGCATTGGTAATGAATGGTGATGGATGGAATATCTCTAATTTGTTGTATGCTGATGATGCAGTACTACTTGCAAATACTGGCCAAAAACTTGGTAATAATAATAATGATAATAATAATAATAATAATAATAATCTGATCTTTTGTTTCTCAGAAGTTCCAGTTCTTTCACTGGGAATTCACTAGCACTCGACACACCTGTATATTAATTTTGCAGTTACAAGAATTGTGACATTTCTCATATGCAATATCAACTTCATCAGTTAAAAAAAATATGAAAGTGGCAGTACAGTAATTAAACCCTATAATCATCTGTCATAGTACCTCTCTCCAGGTCGTAACATTTTGAAAAATGAAAGATTTTCAGCTGTCTCTTAAAGCATTCATTGGAAGAGAGTTGTCTCATGGACAATGACAATCTATTTTATAATCTAGGGGCTCTTTACAGAAATGAACGATCAGAGAAAGATGACAGGTGAGTGGTTCCAGGCTCATCAAGACACAAGGAATCATCTTCACTACTTAACACCACACCTGGGTGTGCTGATGGGAGTTTTAACCATTCAGCTAGATACTTTGATTCACCAAACTTAAGAACCTTGACTGTAATAAGTCACAGTTTAAATTCAGTTCTAGCCCTTATTTGTAACCAATGAAGAGGCAATGTCTGTTCAGGAATTTTCTCACAGAGTACAGATTTCTGATATGCAAGTTACACCCCCTGACAGCTTGATTAATATGTTCTTTGAAATTTAACTTTGAATTAAAATAAACACCCATATTTTGAACAGAACTGACTGGATGAAGCTGTGACACACCAGTGTTCAAAGCCAGGGCATTATCAGTGTTGTCACCCCTTCTGTTTCCTCCGATGATGATGATCTCAATTTTGCCATCATTCAGCTTAAGTTTCCTCCTAGCCATCCAAATTTTAATATCAGACAATAGAGATTTAAGCTTAGTCTTAATATCGTTGATATCTGAGATCTTAATGTAGAGCTGGGTGTCATCAGCATAAAAATGACAGGACACATTGTGAACATTGAGTAAAGACGATAAACTACTTGTGTAGACAGTAAATAGAATTGGACCCAAAACTGATCCTTAAGGGACTCCGAATAGAAGGGGAGCAGAATCAGAGCTAGCGTAATCAACAACCACTCTCTGAGATCTGTCCGATAGATATGAGTTAAGAAGCAAATGAGCACTGTCACGAACACTATAAAAATACAGATGATCCAACAGTAGTTTATGATCTACTATATCAAAAGCTGCAGACAAATTCAACAGAACTAGGAGAGATGACATCCCATCAAATCACTATGAATTCTTGTTAATGCAGTTTCACTTGAATGGTATTTTCTGTATGCTGATTGAACAACAGGAACAACTCTGTCATGTTCCAGTAGTGGTAGAGTTGATCAAGTATGACACGCTCATTAATCTTGGATAAGAAAGACAGGTTAGAGTCAGGGTGATAATTTGTCATGCTCTCGACATCAAGGCCAGGTTTCTCGATTAGGGGCCTAAGCAAGGCACGTTTCTCTGACTGCACAAAATTACTTTCTAAAAAGCATCTATTTATTATGTTGCAGATAAAATCTGCTGCATGCTTGTACACATCAGGCAATTGTGACAAGTTACACAAATCGAGTGGGCAAAATGTTTTGTTAAGTTCTCTGAAGTAACATTTGACCTTACATCCAGTGGATGAAATGTTGAAAGCAAATGACCCGCTATGTGCTGTGGTTGGAAGTCAACTGAGTACACTTCACTAGAAGAGCTGTTGTCTAAACTCACAATATTTCAAGCTTTTTGTTCTTAAAAACCTGAGGTGCCAGCTCTCTTTACGTGTCAGTCGACTTCTTGTTATCCTTCATAAATGTGACAATTTCACCCTAACAAGTGTCTTCTTAGTTCTGAATATAATATAATGTGTTTTAAAATCAACTTTGAGAACACTTGAGGAAGTTGCATATTGATCTTTTTCGCCAAGAAATATGCTTATTCAGTCATCATTAGATGATATCTTAGTTGTAAAAAATGAAGCAAAATCAGAAGCCACTTGGGCATCAGATACCGAAGTTGGTTTAACAGTTGCATTCCTTTGACCAACCAAATTGTTCACAGCTGCAGACAGTTTTTTATTTTTATCACCACAACATGAATCAACTTTATTTTGATAATACCTTGCCTTCTGGGCATTTATAGGGTGAACAACCGCTCTTCTCTCACAAACATAATGCAAACGAGTTAATTCGGTTTGTTTCAAGCACCACATGTTCTTCCTTTCTATATTGTCAACACAAAGAATTAATGGATGGACCATACCATGGAGATCCCTGCACGCCACAATTGCCGGGTAATTAAGTTTTTGTTTGTAGCCCAGCAATGGCAGATTCACGCCCATCTACCTCTCGTGGTCTGGTGGTTTATCACCACCCTCACACTAACTGAAGAGATGTAAATTACAGAAAGGCGAGGGTGATGAAGAGTTTGAGCTCAGAAACACTAGATCAGATGACAATAAATCCATCCATCCATCCATTATCCAGTCCTGTGTCACCCCACAGAGGAGCATAGGAGCCCGGGGCTAGGCAGGTAACTTAATATTGAAATAAAAAGTCCAAACAAATGACTCAGGGAAGGTAATCGGGTTGATAAGAATTAGCACAGCAGGGGTTAATGATATTTCTTGCATGTTTTGGATAATGGGAAAACAGTTATGATGTGATGGCTATTATAATATTCAGTGTACTTTACGTGATGTTATGTTTAATATTGTTTAAAAATTGGTACCCTCAGTATCACCCACATAGTGAAGCAGTATGGGCAACATCTGAAGGCTGCCACTGCCATGGTCAGACTACGCCTTTACCAGGTCCTCTCACTCCTCCCACCACAGTCATTTGAGAGTGAGTCAGTTTTTGTCATATGAACAATTGATTGCCATGATGATTCATGAACAGTGTTTGTTTTCACACTTGCTGTAAACTTACTACAAGTTATCATTTTCCAAAAATGTCATTATGCACACTTTACTTTCCTAGATACAGTAGTTTCTTTCATCTACAGTGTATTTTCACAGATCTGTCGTGAATAGGGAATACATTTCACATAATATTAAGAGAAGAGGTACAGTACTAGGAATACAATTGGAAAATTGTTTACAGATGTTTATAATTTTAAATTGTGATTGAACGAGTAAAAAAGTTAATTGACTGTTTGCCTTTAGGTCATTACACAAGTATCCTGAAGTTGCTGGTGAGTGAGTTCACTTTGGCAGAGAGTGGTGCCAATACCACCACGTCTCTCCTGCGCACTATGTGTCACGCTGATGATTCCGTCATTCTTGGCTCGTGGCTCCAGCACACTCACCATAAGTCAATTGAGGATCAAGTAGGGAGATTATTTGTTGATGTTGTTTAAACTTTACCCTGAGTGATTACTGGGTTTCACCCCCCCCCATGCCAAATGATGTTACTCATTTTTAAAAGCATATCAGCATGAAAGATTATTTAACAATGCAGCATCTTAACCAGTGCAGTTTCATTCGCATGGGTATTGAGTCATCATGTTATGATATTAATTAAATGGTTTCATTGGTGAAAAAGTGCTTTGAAATTCTTGACTACCTATTTGTGTCTGCTTCTTAGCCTTGTATGAAATACTGTAAAATGTTTTCCTTTGACCAGCTGCAAGCCAACAGTGCGAGTGGGTCAGGTGCCCTGGAACACGACCCAACCTTCCTCTACCGCCCACTGCCTGAGGGGGAGACCATACCTGGACCTTTGCCCCTAGGGGTGGCTGTCATTGATGCCTCGGTGGTGCTATTTGGACAGATGTTTCCCCTGGTTGCTAATAAGCATAGACTAAAGGTGGGAATATTATGGTTGATGAGAATGAATCTAGTAGGTGTATGCGAAGTGCATCTATAAAGAAAATACGCCCCCAAAATATACAGGTATGCTGATGGTTAGGCCTGTGAAGTGGAGCCAGGATTCTGGGAATTTGAATGGTATGTGACTGACTGTCTTGCCCATTCATTGGGGATGCTGTGATAGTTCTCTTTCTTTTGTGATTTCTCTCTCTTTGCTTTCTGGACTCTGCCTCATTTGATCCTTAGGTAGAAAGAGATCAGGATAATGAAGAAATGCATTTTAATTCTAATGTGGATTTTTTTTTTTTTTTTGCAGATGTTGAATTTATTTGGTGATATGATTAGAGCATCCAAGAGCCAACGTCAAGAAGCAGTCCAGATGAATATTTTTACGGCTGTTCTCAGTGCCCTCAAGGTGCTTAGTGATAACAAGGCTTCTTTTGGTCAAGATGATGTCAAGAAAGCTGCCACTACTTTACTCTTGGTAGGTACTGTGTTTATTTTATTTTTTTCCCCAAGATGCAGTTCTGTTGCTTTGCCTGTATTTATCAGCCATGAGTAGTATAATTAATGTTTGATTTTAAGGAAATTGTGGCTGTGATATTTATTTTTTATTTGTGAATATTAGTAAGACTTTCCTTATTAGTGTGCAGAAATTAGGGTCATGAATTCACTATTTGTCAGTCTGTCTATTGCCAGATGCCTTAATCCCATAAAGGGGTGGCCACAAACAAATCGCCTCCATGTCGCCCTGTCTCCTGCCATTTCACTGCCCTCCCCCCAGCCCATACCTCCCCTCTCTCATATACCTTTCCACTCCATCCCACCATCCACCTCAATATGTTAGAGTTGGTATCACAATACTATCATGCAGTGACTTTTATTTCCATGCTCACTTCCCTATTTCTTATCATTGTTACAAGGAACCAGCAACCTTTCACTGATAGATGCTTATTCTGTTTATTATATTCTGTGAGTAAGAGCAGTGGAGATGGGACTGCTGAAGAAGGTATGTGGAACACAGAGAGTGGATAGGATACAAAATAATGTGATTCGTGAAAGATGTGGAGTGAGGACGTCTGTGGACACCAGAATCGAAGAGAGTGTGTTGAGATGGTATGGTCATGTGGAGAGAATGGATAACAATAGAGTGGTGAAAAAGGTATATCTGAATGAATTTGAAGGAGGAAGGAGGCGAGGTAGGCCAAGGGGAAGGTGGAAGTATATGGTGGATGAGTGTCTGATGAAGTGAGGTATGGAAGTTGGTTAGGCTAGGGGACTGACGAGAGATCGAGCTGACTGGATGAATGTTGTGAGAAGAAGTACATGATCAGGGATTTCCACCCCTTTTTAATGTGACAGTGTACGGATTGACTCCAGCGGATACTTTTGTGTGAAGGTACAGAACGTGGTGAATGTTTTTGGCATATCAGAAAGAGCCAAGATTCTGGGGGCTTGAATGATGAGTGAATGAAAGCGTGGCCCATTGGATTGGGCAAACTTAGGCTGTCCGGACGTGCTACTCCTCACCCTGCTTAGGTAAAAACCCATTGTTAAGTGGGGTATCGTATAGAAGGATGGATTTAACACGGGATGCATTTTTCAGCGTTGGGTCTCCCCCCCAACCAAGTCCCAAACCCACCAAAATTAGCCCAGAAACAAGTTTAAAGCCAATCTAAATGGCCTAACAGCTGTAAAAGAAGTCAGCCTAAGCCTAACACCTGTAAATAACTCACTAAAACCAAAAATCTGAAAATCGTCAAATATAAGTCTGGAGAAAATCAGGCTTAGTAAACTGTACCCCAAAATGACAGTGTTCACCCCACCTATGGCTAAAACACGTTAAGTCTAAAAACAGTTTGTAAATCAACCGAAACACAATTTTAGTCTAAAATATAATCAAAATTGGTAAAAGAAAATCAAAACCTGTTGTTAAACCAGGGTTTTGCCATCGTTAGGCAGGGTATGGTGATACAGTATTTCTACCTCCATTGTTAAGCCAGGGTATCGCATCTAGGGCTTGTTGTATATCGAGGTATACTTGTACTGATTCATAACCTGTGACTTAAAAACAACAGAGAGATCTCCACGTCTTTGTTCTTAAATTTGATATTATCTTGACTGAAGATCCTGCATAGCAAGGGAAAGTTCTATCCCATACTAGTGTTCTGAATCCTAGTACCATACTCTAAGTGTAATTGCAGCATTTCATACATGTATCTTACTAAGTGTGTATTTTTTCCTACCAGGGAGGTCTGACCCACCCCAACTCAACCCTGCGGTGTGCATCAGGTGAAGCCATTGGACGGATGGCTCAGGTTGTGGGGGACCCACGCTTTGTTGCAGAGATGGCTCAGAACAGCTTCGACAAACTGAAAAGTGCTCGTGATGCTGTCAGCCGAACAGGCCACTCTCTGACACTGGGCTGCTTGCACCGCTATGTTGGTGGCATGGGATCTGGCCACCACCTCAGCACTTCTATCAGTATCCTGCTTGCATTGGCTAAAGACACCACATCCCCTCTAGTTCAGGTCAGTTACATTTTCTACTGGACTACTCTCAGTTTTTGAAGTAAACTGGAACTAATGGAATACAAAGCTTCAGTTTTGTTTTTAAGTATCTGTTGGGTCTCTGTCAGCCTGTCTGTATCGTTTAATAGTTGATGTCTCATGAATTGTTCCAGATATGCAGGCATAGTAATTTTGGCTTTAATAACTCTGTTATCCAGTACCATTAAGTAGTTGAAGATAATAAAATATTAATAAGATAAAGATAATAAAATATTAATAAGATGAAGATAATAAAATATATTTTTCTCATAAAGGTTTGGGCCCTGCATGCCCTGTCCCTGATTGGTGACTCTGGAGGGCCAATGTTGCGATCGTATGTGGAGCCATCGGTGGGTCTGCTGCTGGAGTTGTTGTTGACTGTACCCCTCCACACACCTCACGTCCACCAGTGCATTGCCAAGTGTCTGCAGGCACTCATCACTACTGTTGGCCCAGAACTGCAGGGTTTGTATTCTTACGCACTTAACATCCTTGTTTTATCACACTCACAGCCTTCCTAACTTCTGTATGGAGGGAATTATTGGGATCTTCAACCAAATGATATGGCACCAACAAGAATAAACCAAAAAAGTGCATTACCATGCTGAAGGGATTAGTATAGATTTATTGGTGAAAAGGAGAGTGCTGTAGTATGTTGTGTGTTACATATATTCTTCTCTTTTCTGAAGCAGCTGTGATAGAGTGAGTTTGCAAATTTAAAGTGTTTATTGCATCATGTGCTTCACCATACTGTGTTGCATTTTTTTTTTTTTTTAATAAGAGAACAGAAAAAGGAAAAGCAAATGAAAAAAGATAATAAAAATCTATACACCAGATTACTGGTGTCTTCCATTCATAAAATATCTGTAACAGTTTTTTTTTTTTTTTTATGCAAGGAAGAAGGAACCAAAGGCCACAGGCCTGCATACTGTTCCTTCCAAGAAAAAGCAAAAACAATACAAAAGAGAGCCAAATTCAAGATCCATTCACTTCGAGATGCCTGGACACACTGCGTTTGAAAGACTGGAGATCATAGGAAGTAGGAAATACAGACAGAGGAAGACAGTTCCAGAGTTGACCAGTTGCATAAATGAAGGACTGGGAGTAACGGTTAACTCTTGCATTAGAGAGTTGGACAGAAAAGGGATGAGAGT
Source organism: Birgus latro (assembly GCA_018397915.1). Classification (NCBI taxonomy): domain Eukaryota; kingdom Metazoa; phylum Arthropoda; class Malacostraca; order Decapoda; family Coenobitidae; genus Birgus; species Birgus latro. The sequence continues at coordinate 25,100 of JAGKTI010007747.1, read as the reverse complement.
TTGTACTAGACGGGTACTACGTGCCCGTCGTAGAGGTGGAGGGATGCAAGCAGACAGTTCAGAGGAACAGTGACCATTGAAGTAGCGATAGAAGAGAGATAAAGATGCAACAGTGCGGCGAAGAGACAAAAGTTGAAGGGAATCAGTAAGAGGAGGAGAGTTAATGAGACGAAAAGCCTTTGACTCCACCCTATTGAGAAGAGCTGCATGTGGGGAGCCTCCCCACACATGAGAGTTGTACTCCACACACGGGCGAATAAAACCCGTGTACAAGGTCAACAACTGTGCAGGGGTAAAGAAAGTTCGGAATCGGCATAGCACACCTAATCTTTTGGAAGCAGATTTCACAAGAGATGTAATATGTTTTTTCCAAGACAAATCCCGAGAGAATGAAACCCCAAGCATGTTCAAGGATGATGCAGGACATAACTGTTCATTATTAAACATTAGTGGGTAATCCTAAGGAAGATTTTGTCAGGTTGATAAGTGTAAGAACTGAGTTTTTGATGCATTAAAAATAACAAGATTATTTTTACCCCAATCAGAGATACGAGCCAAGTCAGACATTAGGTGTGCCATAGCCTCATCCCTTTTTTGTTGAAGTAACTGCTGAGATGGACATTGCAGGAACCGAATGGAAAGGTGAAGGGTGGAATCATCAGCATATGAGTGGATAGGGTTAGATGTACAGCTTAGAAGGTCATTGATGAATAAAAGGAAGAGAGTTGGTGATAGGACAGAGCCCTGAGGAACACCACTGTTGATAGGTCTAGGAGAGGAACGATGGCCGTCTACAACAGCGGCTATAGAACGACCAGAAAGGAAGCTAGAGATGAAGGCACAGATAGAAGGATAGAAACCGTAGGAGGGCAGTTTGGAAATTAAAGATTTATGCCAGACTCGATCGAAAGCCTTTGAGATGTCAAGTGCAATGGCAAAGCTTTCGCCAAAGTCCCGAAAGGAGGATGACCAGGAGTCTGAAAGGTAGGTGAGAAGATCGCCAGTGGAGCGTCCCTGACGGGACCCATACTGACGATCAGAAAGAAGGTTGTGACAGGAAAGATGCTTTAAAATTTTTCTGTTAAGAATTGACTCAAAAACTTTTGAGACACAGGATGTTAAAGCAATTGGACGATAGTTAGAGGGTTGGGAATGCTCACCCTTCTTTGGGACTGGCTGAATGAGAGCAAACTTTCAGCAAGAAGGAAAGGTGCAAGTTGATAGACAAAGGCGGAAGAGTTTACCTAGGCAGGGTGTAAGCACAGAAGCACAGTTTTTGAGGACAACAGGAGGGACTCCATCAGGACCATATGCCTTTTTAGTATTGAGGCCAGTGATGGCAGAAAATACATCAGCTGAAGAAATTTTAATGTCAGTCAAGAGGAAGTCAGAGGGGGGAAGTGAAGGAGGAATAGCACCGGAATCGTCTAAGGTGGAATTGGAGGAGAAAGTCTGAGCGAAGAGATCTGCTTTATCAGTAGAAGAAATAGCTACAGAGCCATCAGAGTAGAAAAGAGGAGGGAAGGATGATGAGGTAAAGTTGGACTTGAACAGCTGTTAGTTGACGTTTGGGAGGAAACAACTCCGGGGAAACGAGTTTCAGAGAGATACAGTTCTGGAAATAAAAGAATTTTGATAGGCAGAAGTTCTGCAATATGGATGTGTAACATTCCAGTCATGAGTGCTACCAGATGCCTGTGTAGCACTGATGATGTCGGTGTCAATTAATCCAAAATAGGGAAGACCTTGTTCTGTATTGTGTGTTAAATAACTGATAAGGATTTATTTTTTATAAAATTTATGTCCACTGTTATCCTTGACTTCTAAAACTGTGATAAGTGATGGTATGTTATGTACTGTATATACTAGTTTATGATTCTAAATATTGCTACTTATGTTTGTACCAGGGAGCAGCAGCAGTGTGGTGATGGTACGCTGGTCTCTGCTTTGTGGGTGTGGACTGGTGCAAGAACATCCTGACCCGCTGGTGCAAGCAGAGGCCATTGCTTGCCTTCAGCAGATGCATATGTTTGCACCCAGACATGTCAACCTCTCATCTCTCGTGCCCATGCTTGTGGTTAGTTAATTTACCTCTGGCTTGCACATTACCTTAAATATTTTCATAGTATGTGTCTCATATTAAGGAATACTGGTACCTTAATACTACAAAGTTTTAGTTGTGTTTAACATCTCAAATTATAATTTGTCAAAGGAGTGTAAGCTTTTTCTGTAAAGGGGTTTAGTTTTTACTGATGGGTTATACTTGGAGCATATCCTTTTGGTCATGAAAAGTTTAACATATCTTTGACTAATAGGGGTGGGTAGCTGTTGTTTAGCTTTTATCATGTTTGTAATGTAACAGAGGAAGCTGAGCTGTGACCATCTGCTGTTGCGTCGTGCTGCTGTATCGTGTCTCAGGCAGCTGTCGCAGCGTGAGGCCTGGCAGGTGTGCCAGCATGCCCTCACTCTTACTCAGCCCAGTGAAGAGCATGAACAAGGTAGCTGCTAGTCAGTTTGGAAAGAATTATTTTAGCAGTTTTGTTTATATTATCACACTGAAATGAACAGGTTAACTAAAGATACAGCATTAATTTGACATGATTGAATACATTGTGCAGGTCTCTTTGTTGACTCCTGCTTTGATAAGTATTTGGCAACTAATGCAGTGTGAAAATATGTGTGTAACCATACATAAGAACTAATGCATGTATGCAGTAGAAATGAAAAGGCTGAGCCTTTTTTGTTTTTTGTTTTTCAAAGCATCATGAAATAGACAAAAACATGGATACAGTATTCAGTTTTTCTTTCCTAGTCATTATTATGCTTGTTATATTTTAGCAAAAATCCTAATGCAAACATGGTGTGAAGGTTCGAGCATGAGTGACACTGGTCTGCCTGGGCTTCTGTTTGGACTGCTGGACACTGAGACAGACTGTGTGCTGGTGAAAAATGTACACCACACCCTCACCTCCATGCTACAGGCTCTGGCCACATCACATCTCAACATGTGGCTCACACTCTGTCAGGAGGTGCTCACTAGTACTACAGGTAGGTGGTGTCTTACATTCATCATTCATAAAGCACTCTTATCGTTTGCTGTATTTCTTGGTTATTTTACATACAGAGTTTATTTTTTCCAGGTATTCACAGTTTTTCTCTAGTTAATTTATTTTATGTAGTCACAGGCATATACAGTAGTACAGTGACAGGCATCCTCACTACATAAAGTGTTCAGTTAGGGTGGATTTGAAGTACTGTTCTGTGTGCATTGATTTCAACTGGTTGGGTTGATTGTCTTTTGGTTCATTTAATAGCTGCCATCATTCTTGTATGCTGTTTATAAATAAATTGTTGTTTTCCTTTTGTGTCCCAGAGAGCAGTGTGAGTGAGGGTGGAAGCAGTGAGGCAGGCGAGGAGGCAGGTGATGATGACATGGCTGTAATCCATGCTGGAGGGGAGCCAGACCCCCACCCCAGCATACCCCCTCGCTGGACTACCCGGGTGTTTGCTGCACAGTGCATTGCCAAAATCACACACGAGTGTCAATACAACACAGCACACTTTGATCTCGCCCTGGCTAGGGAGTTGCAGACCACCAAGTTGAAAGGTTGACATTAAATGTAGCATATTTATCGGTGATCATGGTATAGGCATTCCCTCTCATATGTTAGGGATGTTTTCCTAGAATGTTACATGCTTTTTCATATAATCAGGTCTGTATAATGGGGAAAACCGGCATCTTCATAGATGGCAGTGTCACTTGATAAGACATCTTTTTATAATTTTTTTGTCAATTTAGTTACAGAAAAGGAGCATAAAAAGGGAACATATAGTGAGGGCTTGCTCTAGTTAAGGACATATGACTAGCATAAGCAACACTGCATGCTTTGACCTCACTCTTGCCAGGGAGTTGCAGACCACCAAATTAAAACAATAGCAATTTACATTTCTGGTTACTCAGTGGCCATGGTTCTCATGATGCTACTGATAGGTAGATAGTTAAACAGTAAAAGTTCTGTAATCCGAATGGCAGGGGACCGATGGTCTTTCGGACTATTGTTTTTTCCGGACTATTGGGTAGGACCTCTGAAATCGTTAGAAATATGTACACCCACGATCACTAATTTCAGGCCTGGGGTTCCCCCTTCCTACCCTTGTATACCCAGGGAAGAGAAGAGGGGGGGATGAAATGAGCTCCACCCACCTCTACCCCAGCTCCCAACCCTCCCCCAAACCCCAACCCAACCCCCCCCATCCATCATTCTTAACTTGCAGAAATCAGCTTGGGGTATACATCCCAAGCTGATTTCATGCCTAACACTCCCACTACTAATACAAACATAGAACACTAGGATATTTATCCATCCATCCATCATCCAATCCACGTCACCCCATAGAGGAACGTAGGAACCCAGGGCTAGGCAAGTTAGTCCTGACATTTAAGATGAGAGTGAACTAGGATATGTAAAAGTATATAATATAACATTCAACACACTGCAGTAAGAAATTAATGCATTATGATGTTGACAGTAAAACAAAAACGTTAACAATGGCCACCTCAGACCTTACATGTTGAGTGCACTGCTCTGGGAACACACACACACACACACACACACACACACACACACACACACACACACACACAGGTGCATGCATGCACCCAACGCATGAGGCCTGGGATGGTCGTTGTTAGCGTTTTTGTTTTACTGTCAACATTGTAATGCATTAATTTCTTGCAGCATCATGTTCATAGTTAAAGTATATTTCAGTATATACTTTTTACATATTCTAGTGTTTTATGTTTATGTATTAGTATACTAATGTGACTGTGAGTGTAAAGTATGAGGTTAGCTTGAGATATAACTGCCAGTTAAGAATGACGAGTGGGGGGTTGGGGTTGGGTAGGGGTATGGGGGAGGGTTGAGAGCTGGGGTAGAGGCGGATGAAACTCGTTTTGTCCCCCCCTTCCCATCTTCCTTGGGTATATAGGAGTAGGAAGGGGGCACCCCTGTGCAGAAATTAGTGATTGTGAGTGTACAAGATCATTAAAGAAACACTTAAAATTGTATGGGTTGTTGTTTTACTCACCAGAAATGCATAGACATGTAAATGAATAGTTACATGCAGGTACATCCAAGGCCAGAAGCAAGTCCAGGCCAGATAAATCATTAGATAAACTGCAGAAAAATTCAAAAAAAATACCAGAAAAAAAAATTTTGCCTTGAAAAATTTGGAGTGTTGGGATTTTTGGATTATTGGTGATCGGATTGGAGGACTCTTACCGTATCTTTTTTTTTTTTTTTTTTCATTATAGGAGTTTTTACTGTTACTTATTTTCAGATTTTTTTTTTTTCCATTAAAGGAGAAATTTACTGATACTGTTGCTGTTTTCAGGAGACTACCTAGTGCTTCACCTGAGCGAGCTAGTGAGAATGGGGTTCATGGCAGCCACCAGTGATAGTGACCACCTCCGCCTCGAGGGTCTGCGCATCCTGCATATCATCATCGACAAGTTTGCTCACATCCCTGAGCCAGAGTTCCCTGGCCATGTCATACTTGAACAATACCAGGCTCAGGTGAGGTTATACTCTTTTTCACTGTAACTTCGTCTAAAATTACCATCTGTCCAGTTCCATGTTTAACAATACCAGGCTCAAGTGAGGTATAATCTTTTCACATTAACTGGGCTTAAAATTGCCTTCTTTTACTACTTGAATAATACCAGGCCCAGCTTTTGTATACCAATATATCATTTTATTTCTTCCCAATGTAACTTGGCCTAGATTTTTTTTTTTTTTTTTTATGTGTCTGACTTTGGGCATAGGCTTCACAGCCTGCTATCAAGGCCCAGCAGTCCTCCTACATACCAACACCTCTACATGTCACCACTTCGGCGCTAACACCCACCATCCATATTGAATTCATGCTAGGGCTGTCTCATACAGGACTGGTGTATTGGTATTAGCGGGGGTATTTTTACGACATGTCAGCGGGTCTTCTGGTAGATCAGTAGAGCCTGATTTTAATGACATTCGAATCCTTAAACTGTTCCCTGCCCCAGCGAGGATTCGAACCTGGGTCCGTCGGGACTGCAAGCCACCTCTCTACCGATCGAGCCACCAAAATTGCTATCTTGCCATCTCAAATGCTGTGCTGTAACAGAAGATTAACTCTAGAATATACAGTAGTACTAGTCATGAAAAAATGCCATGGAAATCATGAAAAGCCATTACTTGAAAAAAGCTGTAATAGAACAAAAGTCTGTATCAGGTTGTTGTGAATAAATTGTAGCCAGGAGATAGTCATTGATATCTCTGTGCTTGATGTTTACTTTTTTTTCTGTGTACAAAGGCATATTATCTGCACCTGTCATTCCTTCTTTTCTTAGTCCTTTTGTAGAGGTATTTACCTGAATGTAGATCAGCTGTTATGCAGCCAGACAATATCCAAGAAAATGTGAAATTATTCAAATCTTAGATATTTTTTCATCATCATCATCATCATCATCATCATCATCATTATCCAGTGTTGCTTCATGAGGAGCATAGGAGCCAGGGGCTAGGCAAGTTGGTCCTGACATTTAAGATGAGAGTGACCAGCCTCTTTCCCTGAGTGACATTACATGATCATTAAACCCCAACCACCCCATGGACATAAACCTGCACTGGCTCAATCCAATTGGAGTGCCTTAATTACCCACTAAACCACCAGGTGCCATAATTTGGTTATATGGTTACCACCCAGCATAGTAAATGGTTTCCTGGTGTACAGGAAACCATTTGGCTTGTCACTCAGCGTAAAGTCACCCATAGGCAAGAAGGAAGAGGAAAGTGCGAAGGAAAGAAAGAATAGGGAATGTAAAGTCGCACGTAGGCAGAAAGAAGAGGAAAGAATGAAGGAAAGAAAGGCAGAAGAGGGAGTGTGGAATCAACCGTAGGCAGAAGGAAGAGGAGAGAATGAAGGAGGTAATGACAGATGAGGAAAGACGGAAGGAAGAGAGGAAAGGACAGTCACCCAAGAGCAGCATTACATCAGGTGAGTGGATGGTGAGTGCCACCACCTACCACTACCTTTTTAACAGTTTTTATTATTGTTAGAAACCATGTTGTTAATTGCGAAATGTAAATTTTGACAGGTTGGTGCTGCTCTTCGGCCAGCGTTTGCCCCAGACACAGCCTCTCATGTCACAGCTCGGGCTTGTGAGGTCTGCAGTGCTTGGATTTGCTCAGGTCTGTTAATAGTATTTGTGGGTTTGTTAAAGGAGAACAACATATAATTATTAGTATTTTTAGTGCTGTGGAAGCATTCCCCGTATTGATTTTGTTATATCATGAATATTTGGCAACATATTCTGATGCATTACCTATTTCTGTTATGTGCTGATGAAATGTCAGGGACAGGAGGAAGTAGTTCTTACAAGGAGGGTAGAAAAGTTACAAGAGGATGGAAAAAAGGCAGAATATAAGAGGGAAGTGGAGGAGCGATTGGATAAATATAGATTGGAGCAGATGGGGGACGTGGAAGGTGTGTGCAAGATATTCACAGAAGAAATCTGTGCAGCATGTGAGGTGGTATGTGGGGTGAAGAGAAGACAAAAGGGGATATTCTGATGCATTACCTATTTCTGTTATGTGCTGATGAACAGTCAGGGACAGGAGGAAGTAGTTCTTACAAGGAGGGTAGAAAAGTTACAAGAGGATGGAAAAAAGGCAGAATATAAGAGGGAAGTGGAGGAGCGATTGGGCAAATATAGATTGGAACTGATGGGGGACATGGAAGGTGTGTGCAAGATATTCACAGAAGAAATCTGTGCAGCATGTGAGGTGGTATGTGGGGTGAAGAGAAGACAAAAGGGGATGCAGGGAACAGCATGGTGGACTGAAGAGGTGAGAGGGGCTATGGCACAAAAGAAAAAAGCATGTAGTGAGAGGATGGGAAACAGGGGCATTGAAGAAGTTGAGAGATGGAAGAGAGAGTTATATGTAGAGAGGAAGAGAGAGGTAAAAAGATTAGTAAGAGAGAGTAAGAAGAGAGTGGATGAGGAATTTGGAAGGAATTTGTGCGTAAAGTGGAGGGAATGTAAAAATATGTTCTGGAAAGAGGTAAAGAGAGTTAGACAGAGTGCCAAAGAAGTTAGTTGGGGAGTGAAAGATAAAAATGGTAAATTACTAGTGGAGAAGGGAGAAAAAATGAGCAGATGGAGAGAACACTTTAACAAATTGTTGAACATAGAGAATGAAAGTAGTGCAAGTATAAGTGGCTGGGGAATGGCTAGGAGAAGGAGGGATGTGAGAAGAGAAGAAGAAATCAGTAGGATGGAAGTTGTGGAAGCAATGAAGAAAGTTAAAATGGGGAAAGCCCCAGGAATTGATGGAGTGTGTGGTGCAATGCTGAAGCATGGGGGAGAGATAATAATAGAATGGATGTGGAAGATGTGCAGATTGGCCTGAGAGGAAGGTAGAGTCCCGGAGGATTGGAAGTCAGGTATAACTATTCCCCTTTACAGAGGATAAGGGGAAAAAGAAGTGTGTGGTAATCACAGGGGCATTTGTCTTCTTAGTGTAGTAGGAAAAGTATATGGTAGGATACTTATTGACAGAGTTAGGGAAGTAACAGAGAAATTAGTTGGAGAAGAACAGGGAGGTTTTAGGAAGGGAAGAGGTTGTGTAGATCAGATATTCATTCTTAGATCTTAAGTGGAAAAGTTTCTAGAGAAGGGAAAGAAGTTGTATGCAGCCTTCATGGATCTGGAGGAAACATATGACAGGGTGGATAGACAAGGATTGTGGAAATTATTAAGAATATATGGAGTAGATTGGAAGTTGTTGAATGCCGTGAAGAGTACGGTATGTATGAGGGTGCTAAAGCTGCAGTGCATGTGGATAGTGAACTGAGTGAGTTTTTCTATTTGAAGGATGGATTGAAACAAGGATATGTCATGTCTCCATGGTTGTTCAGTCTGTATATGGATGGGGTTATAAAAGAGATACAAGGTAGGGCAGTGGATGTTTGAGCAGCCCAGGTGAGAGAGGGCAGTGTTTGGAAACTCCCTGTACTGTTGTTTGCGGATGATACTGTGTTGCTAAGTGAAGACGAAGGGGAGCTGCAAGGCATGGTGGATGAGTTTGGGAGAGTGTGTAAGAATCGGAATCTAATGGTGAATGTAGGGAAGAGTAGAGTGATGGTCTTCAAGAGAAGTGAAGTCAGTGAATGTACAGTAAGATTGGATGGAGAGGAAATGGAGATTGGGAGTGCATTTAAGTACTTGGGTAGTGTGATGAGTAAGGATGGAAGTTTAGAGGGTGAAGTGCTTGAAAGGGTGCAGCAGGGAAGAAAGGTTACTTGTTCCTTGAAAGCAGTGATAAGAAACAGAGAAGTGAGCATGGATGTGAAAAAGTTACTACATGACAGTATTGTGATACCAACTCTAATGTATGGAAGTGAAGCTTGGACCTTGTTGGAGGGACAGAAGTCAAGAGTGAGAGCAGTGGAAATGAGTTATTTGAGAGGAGCATGTGGAGTCACATGGAGAGACAGACTGACAAATGAGGAAGTGAAGGAGTGTTGTGGTGTGGATGTGGATGTGATGGGAAGCATTAGGAGAAATGCATTAAGGTGGTTTGGGCATGTGGAGAGGATGGAGAGTGAGAGACTGACGAAGAGAATGTATGTGAGTGAGGTGGAGGGGGGGAGAGGGAGGGGGAGGCCAAGGATGAGATGGAGCGATGGAGTGGAGAGGTATATGGGATGGAGGGATGGAGTGGAGAGGTATATGAGAGAGGGGGGTGTGAGCTGGGAGCAGGGCAGTGAAATGGCAGGGGACAGAATGACATGGAGGTGATTTGTTTGTGGCCACCCCTTACGGGATTAAGGCATCTGGCAATAGATAGATAGACAATCAGGGACAAAAGTTTGCCCAATATTTCATCTCTTTTGCTCCTCACTTTCCTCTGCTGGGTGATATTCTTAAACAGGGAGGATTGTTTTGATTTTCTGCCCATAGCAGATACTCTTTTATGTCTTGTATTAAGATGAAAAGTGACAAGGCCTAAGTGTTAAGAAGAAGCAGTGGAATACTAGGCAAACTTTTGTCCTTGATTGTAGTCTGACTGACTGTTGTGTTAATGGCACATACACTGATGCAGGTGTGGCGCGAGACTTGAATGACTTACGTCGGGTGCATCAGCTTTTGGTGTCATCCCTGGCCAAGTTGAACAAGGGTAACACCAAAGGCCTGTATAATGAGAGCGCTGCCACCCTAGAGAAGCTCGCCATACTCAAGGCATGGGCTGAGGTCAGTGTCAGTGCCTGCATCTTTCATGGATAGATATCATGTTCTTTTTGTAGTTCAGACTGCGTGCCTTGACTTACATGTTGCTCTGCCTCTTCTTACTCTGTGTAGAATACAATTAGATTTCCGTATGTTCTTCCACTACTGGCAGTTGGTGTGTGTATGCAACTGCTACTCATAATAGGAATGTTTTGAGCATGTTTGATGGCTACCACCATATATTCCTCGGAAAGAGAGCAAATAAATTTGTCCACTTATGAATTTTACCTTAAAAAGAGAATATAGGTGATACTTACTGTACAGTATGTCATTTACACAGTGAAATTTTACTTTATGTTCTTCATATACCATCAGTATTAACAGCGAATTTGTCTCAGAAACTAAGATATGATTAGATTTCCTCTGTTAGTGGTTGATGGGGGCGCTTACCATCCACTCACTCGATGTAGTGCTGCTTTGGATGTCTGCCCTTTCCTCTCTTCTTTCCTTCCTTTTTTGTCTTTCTTTCCTTCATTCATTCCTCTTTCTTCTGCATATGGGTGAGTATACACTCCCTCTTTTGTCTTTCTTTCCTTCATTCCTCTTTCTTATGCCTACGGGTGACTTTACACTCCCTCTTCTGTCTTTCTTTCCTTCTTCTTTCCTCTTCCTTCTGCCTATGGGTGACTCTACACTGAGTGACAAACCAAATGGTTTCCTGTACACCAGGAAACCATTTACTGTGCTGGGTGGTAACCATATAACCAAATTATGACACTTGGTGGTTTAGTGGGTAATTAAGGTGCTCCAAATCGTATTGAGCTTGCGTAGGTTTATATCCAAGGGGTGGTTGGAGTTTAGTGCTCACGTAATGCCACTCAGGGATGAGTGAGGCTGGTCACTCTTATCTTAAATATCAGGACCAATTTGCCTAGCCCTGGGTTCCTGTTCTTCTCATGGGGCGACATGGGATTGGATGATGGATGGATGGATGGAGATTTCCTCTGTAATATTAATCCTCTTGTGTCTTTCTTTCCTTCTTTCTTTCCTCTTCCTTCTGCCTATGGGTGACTGTACACTGGGAGCAAAGCAAATGGTTTCCTGTACACCAGGAAACCATTTACTACGCTGGGTGGTGACCATGTAACCAAGTTACGGCACCTGGTGGTTTAGTGGGTAATTAAGGTGCTCCAAATGGATTGATCCTGTGTAGGTTTATATCCAAGAGGTGGTTGGGGTTTATTGCTCATGTAATGCCACTCAGGGATGAGTGAGGCTGGTCACTCTCATCTTAAATGTCAGGACCAACTTGCCTAGCCCCGAGCTCCTTCGCTTCTCATGGGGTGATATAGGATTGGTTGATGGCTGGATGGAATATTAATCTTGATGAATCCATACTGTTGATGATGCTTTCTGTTTTAGGTGTATGCTGTTGCTCTGAAAGGTGCCAGTGGAGGTGAAAAGATTGAAGACGATGCAGTTGAAGATGACAGACCAGAATCTGAATCTTCGCTACAGCCATCTGAGGAAAGTCTGCTGAGTTTAGTGCAGCCAGAGTTAGTAGCATTGTCCAAATCCTGGCTGGCAGCACTCAAGGATAATGCTCTTCTCTCTCTCCCACCTGGTACAGTAGTAACATTCCTTAGTGATGTAATTATGTGAAATGTCTACCCTTTCCTCTCTTCCTTCCCTTCCTTCTTTCCCTCCTTCCTTTTCTGTCTTTCTTACCTTCATTCTTTCCTCTTTCTTCTGTTTACGAGTGACTACACTGAGTGACAAGCCAAATGGTTTCCTGTACACCAGGAAACCATTTACTATGCTGGGTGGTAACCATATAACCAAATTATGGCACCTGGTGGTTTAGTGGGTAATTAGGCACTCCAGTGGGATTGAGCTTGGGCAGGTTTTAATCTAAGGGGTAGTTTGGGTTTATTGCGCACATAATGCCACTCAGGGATGAGTGAGGTTGGTCACAATCGTTTTAAATGTCAGGACCTGCGCGGCTAGCCCCAGGCAGCTCCACACAGCTTCTATCAGCCTCTCAGCTTGGGAATATTATTCAGCAGAGGAATTAGAGGTCTTTCTATCTATCTGTTTCCACCCCATGTGGGAGTAATACATCTGCCAGTAGATAGATAGACTTCTCACTTGTAATGGGTAATGTTCGTAAGCTGAAAGGCTGATTGAAGATTAAACGATTATAGTGGTGTAATAAAACTCTGAATGCCCCACTGTCAAAGAATAATGTGTGATGTTCATAGTTTGCCATATCCTTATCAGGGGTTCCACTGTCTCACAGTAAATAGACAAATTATGGGTGGTAGGTGGGGACATTCACCATCCACTCACTCGATGTAATGCTGCTTTGGGTGCCTGCTCTTTCCTAACTTCCTTCCTCTTCTGTCTTTCTTTCTGTCATTCTTTTCTCTTCCTTTTGCCTATGGGTGACTTTACAGTCCCTCTTCTGTCTTTCTTTCCATTGCTCTTTCCTCTTCCTTCTGCCCATGGGTGACTCTGCACTGAGTGATAAGCCAAATTGTTTCCTGTACATCAGGAAACCATTTACTCTGCTGGGTGGTACCCATGTCACCAGATTATGGCGCCTGGTGGTTTAGTGGGTAATTAAGACGCTCCAGTCAGATTGAGCCTGTATAGGTTTATATCCAAGGGATGGTTGGGATCTTTGCTCATGTAATGCCACTCAGGGATGAGAGAGGCTGGTCACTTTTGTCTTAAATGCCAGGAACAACTTGCCTAGCCCTGGGCTCCTGCACTTCTCATGGGGCAGCATAAGATTGGATGATGGATGGATTATAAATGAGTTCCCTTTTTTTTCAGAGTTTGCTAGTCAGCTTCCCCATGATGGAGGAGCCTTCTACTCAACAGAGAGTGTAGAGAGTGTTCGTCCATACTATCGCGGTGCTTGGCCACCTCTGCTCTATGCTGCTGCCCTTTGGCTCAGCTCAGGCGGGTTTGACCAACCTGTGGATGATGAACTGGAGGAGGGAGAGCCAAGTCCCCCACCTGCAGCACTACCAGCCAGTGCTCCACCACCTTCCAGATCACTTGAGGATGTCAATACAGATCGTTTTTATCTTTTATTAGGTTGGTATTGACTAGCTGATGGGTAGTGTGAAGCCTATAAGTGTGGATGGTTTTGCCTTTGAGGCAGGTTGAGTAAAGAGTCTGTGCACTTGAATGATCCATGAATGAGAGTGTGGTCCATTTGATTAGGCATGCTCTTTATTAGTACTCCCTCTGTCAGGTTTGTTCTTGCTTTCTTCATCCTTCCTCATCTAATCCTTGGAAAAAGAGGTAAAGATTTCTTAAACTATTAGGTACAAAAGTAATAGGTGATGAAGTAGTGTTTCTCCAGAAATGTGGTGAGATCACAATTTTTAACTCCAAATCAATAGCATACTGGAATGTTAATACCATTTGGAGAATATACCAGGATGGAAGACATATATCACTTGTATATACTTTACAGACATAACAGCAAAGTGATCTCACATTGATTCTTCTTCCCAGGAATATGTTTAGAGTGGTTATGCAGTCCAGTCCACAGTGATGACCCTGAACGCAGTGTTGTGTGTCTTCACTCTTTAGAAACACTACTAGAATCTCTCTTTCCTACGAAGATTGTTGGACCAAACTCAAACCTTGCGACTGAAATAGCAACTGTAATGCACAGGTATGTTTGAACTTAAGAAGTCAGACATATTTCTTGTAAGGTTATAGAAAATGCTTTATGTGCAACAGGCAGGCCATAGAAAAAATGGGTAGAGGTCCTGAGAAAAGAACTTCAAAGTTAGGGGACGAAGGGAATGTTGAAAGAGACCATGCAGCTTGGAAAATAGCCATCAGGTGAAAACGCTGACCCATAAAAGAATGAAACACTACCAGTAACTGCGAATTTTTGTATTGTATTTGTGGTAGGTGGGGTGCTCACCTTCCACTGACTCAGTGTAGTGCTGCTTTGGCTGTCTGCCCTTTCCTCTCTTTTCTTTCATTCTTTCCTCTTCCTTCTGCCTACGGGTGACTTTACATTCTCTCTTCTGTCTTTCTTTCCTTCACTCTTTTCTCTTCCTTTTGCCTATGAGTGGCTCTACACTGAGTGACAAGCCAGGTGGCTTCCTGTACACCAGGAAACCATTTACTATGCTGGGTGATAACCATACAACCAGATTATGGTGCCTGATTGTTTAGTGAGTAATTAAGGCACTCCAATTGGATTAGCCTGTGTAGGTTTATATCCAAGGGATGATTGGGGTTTATTGCTCATGTAATGCTACTCAGGGATGAGTGAGGCTGGTCACTCCCATCTTAAATATCAGTACCAACTTGCCTATCCCCGGGCTTTTATGCTCCTAATGGGGCAACGTAGTTTTGGATGATGGATGGATGGTATAAATAGAACTATACTGGTATTTTTTTATGCTGTTTTGGTGACTTTTAGTGCATTATGTAGGTGGGGGCACTCACCATCCACTCACTCATTGTAGTGCTGCTTTGGGTGTCTGCCCTTTCCTCTCCTCCTTCTTTCCTCTTCTGTCTTTCTTTCCTTCATTCTTTCCTCATCCATCTGCCTATGGGTGACTTAACACTCTCTTCTGTCTTTCTTTCTTTCGTTCTTTTCTCTTCCTTCTGCCTGTGGGTGAATCTACACTGAATGATAAGCCAAATGGTTTCCTGTACACCATTTACCATGCTGGGTGGTAACCATATAACCAAATTATGGCACGTGGTGGTTTATTGGGTAATTAATGTGCTCCAGTCAGATTGAGCCTGTGTGGGTTTATGTCCAAGGGGTGGTTGAGGTTTATTGCTCACATAATGCCACTCAGGGATGAGTGAAACTGGTCATTCTCATTTTAAATGTCAGGACCAACTTGCCTAGCCCTGCTCCTCTACGCTCCTCGTGGGGCAGCATAGGATTGGACGATGGATGGATGGATGAAATACTTGTTTGTATCAATGCTTAAACAGATTCTAAAGTATATTGCCGACATGTAATACAGTTAAATAACTGCATATATGTATTTTGCAGTTTGTGGTAGTGAGGGCACCCATCATCCACCCACTCAGTCTAGTGCTGCCTTATAGTCTCTACACTGATTGACAAGCCAAATGGTTTCCTGTATACCAGGAAACCACTTACTATGCTGGGTGGTAACCATATAACCAGATTATGGTGCCTGGTGGTTTAGGGGATAATTAAGGCGTTCCTATCGGAATGAGCCTGTGTGGGTTAATATCCAAGGGGTGACTGGGGTACATTGCTCATGTAATGCTCAGGGATGAGTGAGGCTGGTCACTCTCATCCTAAATGTCAGGACCAGCATGCCTAGCCCTGGGTTCCTACACTCCTTGTGGGACAACACAAGATTATATGATGAATAAATATTTCAGAGCCATGATTAGCTAATTGATATGCATGGAGTATGATATTGCAATTACATATAGCCACTATGGTTTTTGTGTCCCATACCATGTACAGTGATCATAATGTTTGATGTATGGTAGATATTTATTTTCTGCTGTCAGGCAAGTATTGAGCTCAGACCACATCGATGTACATCAGTCAGCAGTGACAGTTGTGGCACTGGTGGTGAGAGCGGCACAGCAAGCACTAGATCAGGAAAAGAAGAGGAAGAACAGGAAAAATAAAGGTATAAAGGCAGTCTTGAGATATAAATGAGAAGACCAATCTCTTACCTAAAAAAGAAGCTGTTGTGTAGCATCATTAGTTAATGCTGTCAGTCTTCTGGTACTCTCTCATAGTTGAATAAAATCATGTGGCATTAGCTGTAATAGAATGCCAAAGTTGTGCTGGACATGATAGGGCTAATAGTTAAATTATTAACCCTCAGGCTCTTGTGAGTCATTGTCAGATGAATAAAATATACTTGAGATCAGCTGGAATATTATACTTGAAAAGAAGTGACCACACGTTTTTATTATTTACAGATGAAGTTCCAGCCAATCAGGAGTGTGAGGGAAGTGAGGCTGATCTACTAGGGGAGGGAAAGGAATCAGGAGAAATTAACACTGCTCAGTCACTGGTCTTCACTTCTCTGCAGGTAGGTTTTAAAATCAATTGTCTTCTTCATTGATATTGGGTATGGGAAAATTAATTTTTATCCTCTGTTCTTATTTATTACTCAATAAAATAGACCCCCTTTGCACAGCAGTACTGTATTTGATGAATAAAAGTAACAAATCATTTTATATTGTTTGGTTTTGTTAGTGACTGATGTAACTACTTCATCAGTCACTGACAGCATTTGCCAAATTTATGTTGAAGATTAAGTGGTGAAAAAGAGACACAGTATTATTGATGCAGCTGTTTTCAGTGTTAAAATTGATATATTGTTGTATTTGGCCCAACGGTTTCCAGCTGCTGTTGGGAAGTAATTAGCTGGTTTTGTGTCTTGGTTTAGCTTGCATTACAAAGAAAACATCACCTACTCCTTGGCTAGGCTCCATATGGGGATTCCATATTGGGAAGCTTGGGGTCATTTGAATTGATTGATTGAAGCATATTTATTTGCAGGTGTGTTTATGTGTGCTGGTTCGACACAAGCCAAGACTAGCACCACAGGTAGTTGCATCGGCTCCCTCACTCCTGGCTCCCCCACGCCACCACGCCACGCCACACCAGCTGGACTCTCTTCTCTCATCCACCGTCTCATTACTGACAGCCCTCCCAAATTTGTGCTCTCCGGCTGGTAATGTTTGATTTGTTATTAATGCTGTAATATTCAGAATATTCCCAAAGTGTGGCATTCAGAGTAAGAAAAATTAGGTTGCAGTAATTATGACAACCATAATATGATTGTTACTATTATTATTAGTAGTAGTAGTTGGTGGTAGGTGGGGGCACTCACTATCCACTCACTCAGTGTAGTGCTGCACTCAGGTGGCTACCCTTTCCTCTCTTCCTTCCTTCTTTCCTTCCTTCCTCTTACGTCATTCTTTCCTTCATTCTTTCTTCTTCCTTCTGTCAACGGCTGACTCTACACTGAGTGACAATCCAAATGGTTTCCTGTACACCAGGGAACCATTTACTATGCTGGGTGGTAACTGTATAACCAAACTATGGTGCCTGGTGGTTTAGTGGTTAATTAAGGCAATCCAACCAGATTGAGCTTGTGTTGGTTCATATCCAAGAGATAGTTGGGCTTTATTGCTCATGTAATGCCACTCAGGGATGAGTGTGGCTGGTCACTTTCATCTTTAAATGTCGGGACCAACTTGCCTAGCCCGAGGCTCCTACACTTCTCGTGGGGCAACACAGGTTTAGATGATGTATGTATGTATTATTGTTGTTATTGTTATTTTTATTATCATCATCATTATCATTTTCATTATCATCATTTATTATTATATTGCCAAACTGTCACAGGTGGAGTAGCCATATTACCAACAGTTCTGTATCTACTGACGGGGGTACTGAAGGAGTGTGGTAAGCTGTGTGAGAGTGATGTTGGTGGCAGCACATCAACCCTCATGACGGTGGTGCTGGATGCCCTGGCCACATTGGCGCAGCACCCTTATGCCACAGATCCACGCTCCACGCATCAATGGTGCAGCCTCCTGCAGTCAGCCCTTGCCAACATCATTGATCTTAGTAAAACCTGTAAGTTAATATAGTCACACTTCACATAACTTAGGGTGTGTGCAGGCAGACTACTACTTTAGGTGAAATAATTTTGATTGAGACATGCTCTGGTATTTGACTAAGAAGTTAAAAGCACATAAATGCACTATACATAACTTCATTAATTTTGACTTATAACAACCTTGCAGTGTATCATAAGCAAAAGAAAAGGTACTAAGGCATCAGAAACTTACTAATGAAACAGTTTTAAGTGCAACAGCCTTAAACAAGGATTAACTGTAGTTGTTACAGCAGTAGCAACAACAAGAACAAGGGTCAGATGAATGTGACATATTTTACTAGGCTCTCCCATTTTATCTGTAGTTCCACAGAGTACATGCTTTCCTAATCCCTATTTGTGGATCCTTCCCACCCTACTTATATTTTAGCAGCAAGTAACATTAGGATGATGACGATGATGATGTATGTGCAGGTGATGATGATGGCGTGAGGGATGAGGTGGTAGTGCTGCGAGGTGTGGCCCAGCTGGTACTCCACGCTCCACCCACTGTCACGCGACCACACAACCTCCACTACCCTGCCATCAATTTATTCAAAACTGCTACCCAGAATCAGAATTTATCAGTATGTTTTTTTGTTTTTCATTGCATTTACTACATTAGATACTGTTAAGTCCAAGTAAATCACAGATACTTTTAAGTGTTGCAGCTTTATGTGTCTGCTCTGTTAGTGTGAAAATGTTGCTATTAACAAATATTTTATATATCTAGTACAGCATATGTTTTTTTTAAATATACTGATATCATATGATGTCATGCACAGGTGGTGATCCAGTGTATTCAGACACTGGAATCAATCTTTAGTCACAGTTGTGGTGAGATCTCAACAGCGTACATCCAGGCATTGGCTCCTCGCATACTGCAGCTGCTTCATCAGGCTGGTACACCACCAGCACTTACCTCTGAGGCACACCTAACCCTTCTGACTGAGAGTATTTCAGCCATGGAGCTCCTCCTTCCTCGCACCCTGCCTCAGCACCGTCAGTACCATATACACCTCACTGTTTACATTTTGTTACATTTGACTGGTACCGTTATTGTGCTTTAAATGTACTGAACTATGGTGGCCTTGCCTCAGGTGCTTACATTTAGAATGGTTTAATGTAGGATTTTGCTGTTACAGTTATCCAGTACCATATTGTAATTAACTTAACTCAGTTTAAGTCCAGGCATTTTGCACTGTTCCATGTTAAAGTTTATAAGCACAATATGATGCAGTATGAAATGTAAGTTGCTGTATTTCATTTTGGATCAGGAATATTCTTTCTTATGAATAAATACAGTAGTGGCCTGGCTGAGCATAATGCATTTGTGCAGAATATATGAGTTATGGAAGTACTGACACAAACAGTTTAGAACCATCTGTTGTGTGAGAGTAATATAATTGTTCTTTAATTAAATAACAAGGACTTTCATATTTTTTTTCCTTGTCTCTGGATCCTGTCCTACCTAACCCTATTGTTAAATGGGAAGAAAGATCAGGACAGTGATCTTAATAATGATGATTATAATGATAATGCTGGTGATTTTGGTGATAATGATGATGATTATGATCATAATGCTGTTGATTGTGATGAAAAGGATGATGATGAAGATGGTGGTGATGACATTGATAATAATGAGGATTAAAGATTTTACTGGTATATACTATGGTATGATTGCCTTCTTGCAGGAGTGGAACTAGTAGGTGTGGTTGTGGGACTCCTGGTGGGATGGTTACAAGACACTAATCGACTGAGCAGCGTCTCACAGTACACTCGTCAGCTTCATCAATATGCTCTTGCAAGGCTTCAGAAGATAGGGCCCCAATACCCACAGGTCAGTGTTTCTCATTCTATATCCATTTTTCTGTTTACTATATCTACAGTGTGAGATGTTGGAGAGGGATGCCTTTATGTGCTGGCACCGATATGATGGTTTTACCTTGCAAGTGTTTTAGTGAATAGGAAGCATACAGTAAAATCTGTTTTAAATGACTGCCTTACCTCCCTTAAGAATTACTGAATTGTTCATGGTAATGTTGTTCCATACTAAGGAAACCCGTACTTAAAATTTGGTTGTGTGCTTTTATGAAGTCTGTGCTATGTTGAGTTGCAAGATGTTAATACATGTTATGTTGAGTTGCAAGATGTTAATATGTATGCTGCAATTAAATTCTCATACTTAATAATAAGAAATGTTGAGATACCACTTACATTCATTCATTCATTCATCATTATAATTTCTTTTTAGCATATGACTTTATTTAATCTATAGTGTCACTATCCACTCACTCGATGTAGTGCTGCTCTCGGGTGCCTGCCCTTTCCTCTCTTCCTTCCTTCTTTCCATCCTTCCTCTTCCGTCTTCCTTTCCTTCATTCTTTCCTCTTCCTTCTGTCTACGGGCGACTCTACACTGAGTGACAATCCAAATGGTTTCCTGTATACCAGGAAACCATTTACTATGCGGGGTGGTAACCATATAACCAAATTATGGCACCTGGGGGTGTAGCGGGTAATTAAGGCACTCCAGTTGGATTGAGCCTGTGCAGGTTTATATCCAAGGGATGGTTGGGGTTTATTGCTCACATAATGCCACTCAGGGATGAGTGATGCTGGTCACTCATCATAAATGTCAGGACCAACTTGTCTAGCTCAGGGCTCCTACTCTCCTCATGGGGCAACACTAGATCAGATGATGGATGGATGGATGGATAACTAATCTTGTAGTATATAAATTATATTGAAGTAAGATTGAATATATTCAGTACTCATGATGTGGTCATGTATGTTTTTAGGAATTCCGTGTTGTACTGAGTAGCAGGGCTGATCTGAGAGTGAGACTAGAGGGAGCGCTCAAAAGCCAGCAGGAGGCCAAGAGTAAGGTCGACACATCACTACCTAACCTCGCACATCACCAGCCAACCATTAAATTGAAAACTGACTTCTCTAACTTTGCATCAAAGACATAAAGAAGGAATTCTGTTAACTAAAAGTGCACAGGTGTCAAGATAAAGTCAGTAAGTTCCATCTCTCATGTGTTGTGTACACTTTCAAATGAGTGTCTGTGTCTGTTGTTCCTGTCATGGTAGCTTGTGGCCCTTGCATACATGAAGGATAGCAGAGTATGGACAGCTTGTAAGTCCAGTCAAGGACAGAAGTTGATCTGCTGTTGCATTGCATCCACTTCACACTAAGGTAATGCCTGTTTCTCTCCCTGTGGGGAAAGGTATGTATGAAGCATCTCGCTAGTTTAATAATATCAGCTGGCATAGGAAAATGAGAAATGAGGTGAAATGTGAGGTGAACTTTTGATCCTGACTCTACGGACAAACTTTTGCCTAGTATTTCACCTGTTCCTTTGCCAGCTAATATTCTTAAAGTGAGAGACACTGTATGTTTTTCTGCCCATAGATGATTTTCTGAAATGTGTCAGAGAGGAAAGCAACGAGCATGCGAGCATGCCGTATGTGTGCAGTAGAAATTGTGAAATAATAGACATAATTTAGTCCATGACTGTATAGTGTCAGAGCTGAGAAAATTGGTTATTTTACACAGTGTTAATAGAGAGAGAGAGAGGATGGTAGTTAGATGGCTGTGCAGGGGTATGATTTTTATTCTTTCTCACAGAAAAGTGTATTCATCCTTTCTTTCCATTTTTATGGTGCAAGATCTTTGTCATTCTTTGTTGCTAAAAACCGTTGATGTGCCACTCTAAATTTCATTATGTTGGCGTAGGAAAATGGGAAGTATCTTGCATTTGTTAACCCCATGACTGGTGGTATCCTGTTAAGTTTAATCTTGCTGCTGCCAAATTATTATACTCAGCATAGGAAAGACTTCTCTTTCTGAAGGGGTTTATTATGGCTATACATAAGTTCTTCAGTTTGTAAAATTTATCCCAAAATTGCTGGGAAATAGCAAGAACAAAATAAAATTGCTGTCCTCATACTCAGTGGGTTAATCTATTTGTGCTATTTCTTGGACTATTTCTAACCATTATAGTAAGCTTATATGTAGGTTCATATAGCACAGAAGCTTTTTTATTGTACAATTTGCGAATCGTGAGAAAACTTTATGCTTTGATAATATACAAGACATGTATTCCCTTATATGTTAAGTTAGAGCTAAGCTTAAAGTTCTGTGTTAGGTTTTCCAATAAATCTTACTGCAGTGAAACCAAACTCAGCCATACATGATCATTTTTGGATCAGTGGGGCCAAAATCACAGGCATGCATACAACAAGTTTCCTGTTTTTAGTGTGATTTGTTTTTCTAGGAAAGGCAAAGGAGAGTACAGAAGCCCCCCCCATTCCACTAGTTATCTATCTATCTACTTACAGCCAAATGCCATAATCCCGTAAAGGGAGGCAGTTTGTCTTTGAGTTAGATGTTCTACAGGGAGGGACACTAACCCTCTACCTACCCACTTGTTGACATGTAGGGAACAAATATAGGGTGGTTATATGGTTACCACCCAGCATTGTAAATGGTTTCCTGGCTTACAGGAAACCATTATGCTTGCCACTCAGTGTAAAGTCACTTGAAAAGGAAAGATGATAATAAAAAGTGACAGGAAAGATGGGAGAAATAGGAAGAGAGGAGAGCAGACACAGAAAAAGAATGATAAAATTGAAGGAAGAAGTACTTAGGCAGCACTACATCAAGTAAGTGGATGATGGATGCCAGCACCTAGTACCTCTAGTTGTTCCTGTAAAAATAAAAAAAATAAAAAATCAAGACAGGGAATTAGTTGTAAATATGTGAAGAATTCCTTCCTAGCTAGTATTTGTAAATCCCAGATTGTAGAGAAGAAGCCAGGCTCCCATTTTTTAATGAAAATTTTTGAAGCATATGATGAAGGTAGTCTGTGTCTGGCATTTGTGTATAGGCTATTTGCTGACTGTACTTTTTAATGTGGGATGCAGACTGATCATATCTTACAGTCACTGGCATGTTAGAAATGTCCATCATAACTTGTTAGCCTGCCTTCATTGCGAATCAAGCTTTAGGGGTATTGTGGACTGTAATTACAAAGTTACAAGAAACAATATTAATACTTTTGTACAGGAAGACAGAGTATTATGCAATTTCAGTACCATATTATATATACAGTATACAGTAGTCCCTCAATTATCCATGGTAATAGAGCCAAAGGCATGTCTGGGTAGTGGCAACGTCCTGATAATGAACCGTATCTCCCCTACCATACCCAGACACTGCCTATACCCAACCTCCATTCTATACCTAACCTATTTGTACTGTACTTCTTCTTACTTTGGCAGTGTTTTCCGGTCATTCAGGCACATTTAGACATCAAAACACGCATAGGAATATAAAAAATAATTTTTAACACCAAGAAAACCATGCCAAAAAAAACTCTGAAAACCAAAAAGTACCCTAACTATATACTACTGTATATACAGTACCCCTCCTAATTTTGGCATTGTTTTGTGGTCATTCTGCCATATTTAGACATCAAAACACTATGTATGTACAGTACCCCTCCTAAGTTTGGCAGTGTTTTTTGGTCATTCTGCCATATTTAGACATCAAAACACACATAGGAATATCCAAAATTATTTTAAACATCAAGAAAACCATGCAAAAAAACATTGAAAACAAAAAAGTACGCTACGTATACACTACTGTATGTACAGTACACCTCCTAATTTTGGCACTGTTTTCAGGTCAATCCTCCATATTCAGACATCAAAACACACATAGGAACATCCAAAGAAATGCTAAACACCATGAAATCCATGCAGGAAAAAAAAAATGCCGGGCAGTGAAATGGCGTGGGACAGAGCAACATGGAGGCGATTTGTTTGTGGCCACCTCGTGCGGGATTGAGGCGTCTGGCAATAGATAGATAGATAGAACCAGAGAATGAGGAATTAGAGGTGAGTATGGAAAATATTTAGCAGTATCCAGGGTACAGTACTTACAACACGTCCGTCTGTTATGGAGGTTAAACGATTAAACCGCCTCCAGTGTTTTGCTGCCCTTAATTCTTTGCACTGTGATTTCTAATTTCTTAACACTGCACAACACTGTAAATTCCCATGTGGTCTAGTGGCGAGGTATTGCAGTTTATTCACTGTTTGTTCACAAAAACAAGCATGTGTGTCAGCCATTGTGAGGAGCACTTACTCCTGATGGTAGTTAGGTAGTAACTGGGGAGGGGAGGGAAGCAGGGGACTGTTATCTACCCGCCAAAACACAGCTGATTGGTGCTGCGTGCCAAGTTCAAATTTATGGTTCAAAAATTTTCGGATTTTTTTGCATTTTCGGGGGATTTTGCGGTTCTGAAGACCTGAGCCTAAAATGTTCGGGACTTGGGGTATCCAGGTCTTGGGCGTTCGGGTCTTACTGGGATTACTGTATACATTATATATACAGTGAGGGCTCACATAACGCGTGAATGTTGTATCCTGAAGGTCCCGCTTTATGAGAATTCCGCGTTATAAGGCATATGTTTACATGTTAAAGAGTTTCATGGTACCCAAGCCATCCCCAAGTTCACCTTTAGAGGCAATATTCAGATTTTTTTCCCGGGACATTTGCCTGTCTGATAAAGATTTCCTTACATACAAACACTGGAGGCTTCCTCACCTTGAATGGAAGAGATTTTGGGCTTGCTGGGGGGGAGATGGATTGGGGTTCTGTGGCCAAAGAAAAGAGCAAAGATCACACAGAGAATGTGAACAGCCTGAACGTGGGGAGAGGGTAGGGATCATTGGGCAAGAATGCACAGTGGACTGTAACGACACCTCTCACAAACACATGACATCCATACGTCATAGGCTGATGCAACTTGCACTTTGACTATCACTGGCCACGTTATGCCTGTTCCCATCGCATTATGACCCTAATTTGCCACGTTATGACTGTTTGATCCATAATTTGGGGCCTCTGGCTGTGTTGTCTATCGTCACCGCATAGTATGGTTCTCAGAAAATTGGGCAGCAGACTCCACCCACGTAATGTCTATCATTTTTGCGATACTAAATTTTGGCATAAAATTTTGCCTTCCATGTTGTGTGTGTTTCACGCCGTAGGATCGCACGTTATGTAAGCGCTGACTGTATTTTTATTTATATATATATATATATTTATATTGTGTGTGTTTCACGCCGTAGGATCGCACGTTATGTAAGCGCTGAC